>JALLKU010000195.1:0-99961 GCA_023373845.1 Nibea coibor
TCTCTGTCTGTCTGGGTGCCTTTCTGTCTGGGTGTCTGTCCCCGTCTATGTTTGATTGTGTGTTTATGTCTCTGTTTAACTGTCTGTCTGGGTATGTGTCTGTGTCTCTGTCTGGGTGACTGTCTCTCTATGTCTCTGTCTGTCTATCTGTGTCTCGGTTAGTCTGTCTGTCTTTCTGTCTGTCAGTCTGTCTCACTCTGTTCTGTTTGTGTGTCCGTATATCTGTCTGTGTCTCTGGGTGTCTGTTTACCTGGGTGTCTGTCTGTGTCTCCGTGTGTCTGGGTGACTGTTTGTGTCTCTGGGTGTCTGTCTGTGTCTCTGTCTGTCTGGGTGCCTGTTTGTACGTCTGTTTGTGTCTTTATTTAGGTGTCTGTCTGTCTTAGTGTCTGTCTGTCTGTGTCTTTTCCAGGTGTCTTTCTGTATCTTTGTCTGCCTGGCTGTTTGTCTTTGACTGTCTGGGTGCCTTTCTGTCTGGGTGTCTGTGCCCATCTATGTTTGATTGTGTGTTTATGTCTCTGTTTAACTGTCTGTCTGGGTATGTGTCTGTGTCTCTGTCTGGGTGACTGTCTCTCTATGTCTCTGTCTGTCTGTCTGTGTCTCGGTTAGTCTGTCTGTCAGTCTGTCTCACTCTGTTCTGTTTGTGTGTCCGTATATCTGTCTGTGTCTCTGGGTGTCTGTTTACCTGGGTGTCTGTCTGTGTCTCTGTCTGTCTGGGTGACTGTTTGTGTCTCTGGGTGTCTGTCTGTGTCTCTGTCTGTCTGGGTGCCTGTTTGTACGTCTGTTTGTGTCTTTATTTAGGTGTCTGTCTGTCTTAGTGTCTGTCTGTCTGTGTCTTTTCCAGGTGTCGTTCTGTATCTATGTCTGCCTGGCTGATTGTCTTTGTCTGTCTGGGTGCCTTCCTGTCTGGGTGACTGTGCCCGTCTATGTTTGATTGTGTGTTTATGTCTCTGTTTAACTGTCTGTCTGGGTATGTGTCTGTGTCTCTGTCTGGGTGACTGTCTCTCTATGTCTCTGTCTGTCTATCTGTGTCTCGGTTAGTCTGTCTGTCTTTCTGTCTGTCAGTCTGTCTCACTCTGTTCTGTTTGTGTGTCCGTATATCGGTCTGTGTCTCTGGGTGTCTGTTTACCTGGGTGTCTGTCTGTGTCTCTGTCTGTCTGGGTGACTGTTTGTGTCTCTGGGTGTCTGTCTGTGTCTCTGTCTGTCTGGGTGACTGTTTGTGTCTCTGGGTGTCTGTCTGTGTCTCTGTCTGTCTGGGTGCCTGTTTGTACGTCTGTTTGTGTCTTTATTTGGGTGTCTGTCTGTGTCTTTTTCAGGTGTCTTTCTGTATCACTGTCTGCCTGGCTGTTTGTCTCTGTCTGTCTGGGTGCCTTTCTGTCTGGGTGTCTGTGCCCATCTATGTTTGATTGTGTGTTTATGTCTCTGTTTAACTGTCTGTCTGGGTATGTGTCTGTGTCTCTGTCTGGGTGACTGTCTCTCTATGTCTCTGTCTGTTTATCTGTGTCTCGGGTTAGTCTGTCTTTCTGTCTGTCTCACTCTGTTATGTTTGTGTGTCCGTATATCTGTCTGTGTCTCTGGGTGTCTGTTTACCTGGGTGTCTGTCTGTGTCTCTGGGTGTCTGTTTGACTGTTTGTGTCTCTGGGTGTCTATCTGTGTCTCTGTCTGTCTGGGTGTCTGTTTGTACGTCTGAGTGTGTCTTTATTTAGGTGTCTGTCTGTCTTAGTGTCTGTCTGTCTGTGTCTTTTCCAGGTGTCTTTCTGTATCTCTGTCTGCCTGGCTGTTTGTCTCTGTCTGTCTGTGTGCCTTTTTGTCTGGGTGTCTGTGCCCATCTATGTTTGATTGTGTGTTTATGTCTCTGTTTAACTGTCTGTCTGGGTATGTGTCTGTGTCTCTGTCTGGGTGACTGTCTCTCTATGTCTCCGTCTGTCTATCTATGTCTCGTTTAGTCTGTCTGTCTTTCTGTCTGTCAGTCTGTCTCACTCTGTTCTGTTTGTGTGTCCGTATATCTGTCTGTTTACCTGGGTGTCTGTTTACCTGGGTGTCTGTCTGTGTCTCTGTCTGGGTGACTGTCTCTCTATGTCTCTGTCTGTCTGTCTGTGTCTCGGTTAGTCTGTCTGTCTTTCTGTCTGTCAGTCTGTCTCACTCTGTTCTGTTTGTGTGTCCGTATATCTGGCTGTGTCTCTGGGTGTCTGTTTACCTGGGTGTCTGTCTGTGTCTCTGTCTGTCTGGGTGACTGTTTGTGTCTCTGGGTGTCTGTCTGTGTCTCTGTCTGTCTGGGTGTCTGTTTGTACGTCTGGGTGTGTCGTTATCTGGGTGTCTGTCTGTCTTAGTGTCTGTCTCTCTGTGTCTTTTCCAGGTGTCTTTCTGTATCTCTGTCTGCCTGGCTGTTTGTCTCTGTCTGTCTGGGTGTTTTGCCCGTCTATGTTTGATTGTGTGTTTATGTCTCTGTTTAACTATCTGTCTGGGTATGTGTCTGTGTCTCTGTCTGGGTGACTGTCTCTCGATGTCTCTGTCTGTCTATCTTTCTGTCTGTCAGTCTGTCTCACTCTGTTCTGTTTGAGTGTCCGTATATCTGTCTGTGTCTCTGGGTGTCCGTTTACCTGGGTGTCTGTCTGTGTCTCTGTCTGTCTGGGTGACTGTTTGTGTCTCTGGGTGTCTGTCTGTGTCTCTGGGTGTCTGTCTTTGTCTCTGTCTGTCTGGGTGTCTGTTTGTACGACTGGGTGTGTCTTTATTCAGGTGTCTGTCTGTCTTAGTGTCTGTCTGTCTGTGTCTTTTCCAGGTGTCTTTCTGTATCTCTGTCTCCCTGGCTGTTTGTCTCTGTCTGTCTGGGTGTCTGTGCCCGTCTATGTTTGATTGTGTGCTTATGTCTCTGTTTAACTGTCTGTCTGGGTATGTGTCTGTGTCTCTGTCTGGGTGACTGTCTATCTATGTCTCCGTCTGTCTATCTGTGTCTCGGTTAGTCTGTCTGTCTTTCTGTCTGTCAGTCTGTCTCACTCTGTTCTGTTTGTGTGTCCGTATATCTGTCTGTGTCTCTGGGTGTCTGTTTACCTGGGTGTCTGTCTGTGTCTCTGTCTGTCTGGGTGACTGTTTGTGTCTCTGGGTGTCTGTCTGTGTCTCTGTCTGTCTGGATGTCTGTTTGTACGTCTGTTTGTGTCTTTATTTGGGTGTCTGTCTGTCTTAGCGTGTGTCTGTCTGTGTCTTTTCCAGGTCTCTTTCTGTATCTCGGTCTGCCTGGCTGTTTGTCTCTATCTGTCTGTCTGGGTGCCTTTCTGTCTGGGTGTCTGTGCCCGTCTTTGTTTGATTGTGTGTTTATGTCTCTGTTTAACTGTCTGTCTGGGTATGTGTCTGTGTCTCTGTCTGGGTGACTGTCTCTCTATGTCTCTGTCTGTCTATCTGTGTCTCGGTTAGTCTGTCTGTCTTTCTGTGTGTCAGTCTGTCTCACTCTGTTCTGTTTGTGTGTCCGTATATCTGTCTGTTTACCTGGGTGTCTGTTTACCTGGGTGTCTGTGTGTGTCTCTGTCTGGGTGACTGTCTCTCTATGTCTCTGTCTGTCTGTCTGTGTCTCGTGTAGTCTGTCTGTCTTTCTGTCTGTCAGTCTGTCTCACTCTGTTCTGTTTGTGTGTCCGTATATGTGTGTCTTTGTCTGTCTGGGTGACTGTTTGTGTCTCTGGGTGTCTGTCTGTATCTCTGTCTGTCTGGGTGCCTGTTTGTACGTCTGGGTGTGTCTTTATTCAGGTGTCTGTCTGTCTTAGTGTCTGTCTGTCTGTGTCTTTTCCAGGTGTCTTTCTGTATCTCGGTCTGCCTGGCTGTTTGTCTCTGTCTGTCTGGGTGCCTTTCTGTCTGGGTGTCTGTGCCCGTCTATGTTTGATTGTGTGTTTATGTCTCTGTTTAACTGTCTGTCTGGGTATGTGTCTGTGTCTCTGTCTGGGTGACTGTCTCTCTATGTCTCCGTCTGTCTATCTATGTCTCGGTTAGTCTGTCTGTCTTTCTGTCTGTCAGTCTGTCTCACTCTGTTCTGTTTGTGTGTCCGTATATCTGTCTGTTTACCTGGGTGTCTGTTTACCTGGGTGTCTGTCTGTGTCTCTGTCTGGGTGACTGTCTCTCTATGTCTCTGTCTATCTGTGTCTCGGTTAGTCTGTCTGTCTTTCTGTCTGTCAGTCTGTCTCACTCTGTTCTGTTTGTGTCTCCGTATATATCTGTCTGTGTCTCTGGGTGTCTGTTTACCTGGGTGTCTGTCTGTGTCTCTGTCTGTCTGGGTGACTGTTTGTGTCTCTGGGTGTCTGTCTGTGTCTCTGTTTGTACGTCTGTTTGTGTCTTTATTTAGGTGTCTGTCTGTCTTAGCGTGTGTCTGTCTATGTCTTTTCCAGGTGTCTTTATGTATCTCGGTCTGCCTGGCTGTTTGTCTCTGTCTGTCTGGGTGCCTTTCTGTCTGGGTGTCTGTGTCCGTCTATGTTTGATTGTGTGTTTATGTCTCTGTTTAACTGTCTGTCTGGGTATGTGTCTGTGTCTCTGTCTGGGTGACTGTCTCTCTATGTCTCTGGGTGTCTATCTGTGTCTCGGTTAGTCTGTCTGTCTTTCTGTCTGTCAGTCTGTCTCACTCTGTTCTGTTTGTGTGTCCGTATATCTGTCTGTGTCTCTGGGTGTCTGTTTACCTGGGTGTCTGTCTGTGTCTCTGTCTGTCTGGGTGACTGTTTATGTCTCTGGGTGTCTGTCTGTGTCTCTGTCTGTCTGGGTGTCTGTTTGTACGTCTGGGTGTGTCTTTATTCAGGTGTCTGTCTGTCTTAGTGTCTGTCTGTCTGTGTCTTTTCCAGGTGTCTTTCTGTATCTCTGTCTGCCTGGCTGTTTGTCTCTGTCTGTCTGGGTGCCTTTCTGTCTGGGTGTCTGTGCCCATCTATGTTTGATTGTGTGTTTATGTCTCTGTTTAACTGTCTGTCTGGGTATGTGTCTGTGTCTCTGTCTGGGTGACTGTCTCTCTATGTCTCTGTCTGTTTATCTGTGTCTCGGGTTAGTCTGTCTTTCTGTCTGTCTCACTCTGTTATGTTTGTGTGTCCGTATATCTGTCTGTGTCTCTGGGTGTCTGTTTACCTGGGTGTCTGTCTGTGTCTCTGGGTGTCTGTTTGACTGTTTGTGTCTCTGGGTGTCTATCTGTGTCTCTGTCTGTCTGGGTGTCTGTTTGTACGTCTGAGTGTGTCTTTATTTAGGTGTCTGTCTGTCTTAGTGTCTGTCTGTCTGTGTCTTTTCCAGGTGTCTTTCTGTATCTCTGTCTGCCTGGCTGTTTGTCTCTGTCTGTCTGTGTGCCTTTTTGTCTGGGTGTCTGTGCCCATCTATGTTTGATTGTGTGTTTATGTCTCTGTTTAACTGTCTGTCTGGGTATGTGTCTGTGTCTCTGTCTGGGTGACTGTCTCTCTATGTCTCCGTCTGTCTATCTATGTCTCGTTTAGTCTGTCTGTCTTTCTGTCTGTCAGTCTGTCTCACTCTGTTCTGTTTGTGTGTCCGTATATCTGTCTGTTTACCTGGGTGTCTGTTTACCTGGGTGTCTGTCTGTGTCTCTGTCTGGGTGACTGTCTCTCTATGTCTCTGTCTGTCTGTCTGTGTCTCGGTTAGTCTGTCTGTCTTTCTGTCTGTCAGTCTGTCTCACTCTGTTCTGTTTGTGTGTCCGTATATCTGGCTGTGTCTCTGGGTGTCTGTTTACCTGGGTGTCTGTCTGTGTCTCTGTCTGTCTGGGTGACTGTTTGTGTCTCTGGGTGTCTGTCTGTGTCTCTGTCTGTCTGGGTGTCTGTTTGTACGTCTGGGTGTGTCGTTATTTGGGTGTCTGTCTGTCTTAGTGTCTGTCTCTCTGTGTCTTTTCCAGGTGTCTTTCTGTATCTCTGTCTGCCTGGCTGTTTGTCTCTGTCTGTCTGGGTGTTTTGCCCGTCTATGTTTGATTGTGTGTTTATGTCTCTGTTTAACTATCTGTCTGGGTATGTGTCTGTGTCTCTGTCTGGGTGACTGTCTCTCGATGTCTCTGTCTGTCTATCTTTCTGTCTGTCAGTCTGTCTCACTCTGTTCTGTTTGAGTGTCCGTATATCTGTCTGTGTCTCTGGGTGTCCGTTTACCTGGGTGTCTGTCTGTGTCTCTGTCTGTCTGGGTGACTGTTTGTGTCCCTGGGTGTCTGTCTGTGTCTCTGGGTGTCTGTCTTTGTCTCTGTCTGTCTGGGTGTCTGTTTGTACGACTGGGTGTGTCTTTATTCAGGTGTCTGTCTGTCTTAGTGTCTGTCTGTCTGTGTCTTTTCCAGGTGTCTTTCTGTATCTCTGTCTCCCTGGCTGTTTGTCTCTGTCTGTCTGGGTGTCTGTGCCCGTCTATGTTTGATTGTGTGCTTATGTCTCTGTTTAACTGTCTGTCTGGGTATGTGTCTGTGTCTCTGTCTGGGTGACTGTCTATCTATGTCTCCGTCTGTCTATCTGTGTCTCGGTTAGTCTGTCTGTCTTTCTGTCTGTCAGTCTGTCTCACTCTGTTCTGTTTGTGTGTCCGTATATCTGTCTGTGTCTCTGGGTGTCTGTTTACCTGGGTGTCTGTCTGTGTCTCTGTCTGTCTGGGTGACTGTTTGTGTCTCTGGGTGTCTGTCTGTGTCTCTGTCTGTCTGGATGTCTGTTTGTACGTCTGTTTGTGTCTTTATTTGGGTGTCTGTCTGTCTTAGCGTGTGTCTGTCTGTGTCTTTTCCAGGTCTCTTTCTGTATCTCGGTCTGCCTGGCTGTTTGTCTCTATCTGTCTGTCTGGGTGCCTTTCTGTCTGGGTGTCTGTGCCCGTCTTTGTTTGATTGTGTGTTTATGTCTCTGTTTAACTGTCTGTCTGGGTATGTGTCTGTGTCTCTGTCTGGGTGACTGTCTCTCTATGTCTCTGTCTGTCAATCTGTGTCTCGGTTAGTCTGTCTGTCTTTCTGTGTGTCAGTCTGTCTCACTCTGTTCTGTTTGTGTGTCCGTATATCTGTCTGTTTACCTGGGTGTCTGTTTACCTGGGTGTCTGTGTGTGTCTCTGTCTGGGTGACTGTCTCTCTATGTCTCTGTCTGTCTGTCTGTGTCTCGTGTAGTCTGTCTGTCTTTCTGTCTGTCAGTCTGTCTCACTCTGTTCTGTTTGTGTGTCCGTATATGTGTGTCTTTGTCTGTCTGGGTGACTGTTTGTGTCTCTGGGTGTCTGTCTGTATCTCTGTCTGTCTGGGTGCCTGTTTGTACGTCTGGGTGTGTCTTTATTCAGGTGTCTGTCTGTCTTAGTGTCTGTCTGTCTGTGTCTTTTCCAGGTGTCTTTCTGTATCTCGGTCTGCCTGGCTGTTTGTCTCTGTCTGTCTGGGTGCCTTTCTGTCTGGGTGTCTGTGCCCGTCTATGTTTGATTGTGTGTTTATGTCTCTGTTTAACTGTCTGTCTGGGTATGTGTCTGTGTCTCTGTCTGGGTGACTGTCTCTCTATGTCTCCGTCTGTCTATCTATGTCTCGGTTAGTCTGTCTGTCTTTCTGTCTGTCAGTCTGTCTCACTCTGTTCTGTTTGTGTGTCCGTATATCTGTCTGTTTACCTGGGTGTCTGTTTACCTGGGTGTCTGTCTGTGTCTCTGTCTGGGTGACTGTCTCTCTATGTCTCTGTCTATCTGTGTCTCGGTTAGTCTGTCTGTCTTTCTGTCTGTCAGTCTGTCTCACTCTGTTCTGTTTGTGTCTCCGTATATATCTGTCTGTGTCTCTGGGTGTCTGTTTACCTGGGTGTCTTTCTGTGTCTCTGTCTGTCTGGGTGACTGTTTGTGTCTCTGGGTGTCTGTCTGTGTCTCTGTTTGTACGTCTGTTTGTGTCTTTATTTAGGTGTCTGTCTGTCTTAGCGTGTGTCTGTCTATGTCTTTTCCAGGTGTCTTTATGTATCTCGGTCTGCCTGGCTGTTTGTCTCTGTCTGTCTGGGTGCCTTTCTGTCTGGGTGTCTGTGTCCGTCTATGTTTGATTGTGTGTTTATGTCTCTGTTTAACTGTCTGTCTGGGTATGTGTCTGTGTCTCTGTCTGGGTGACTGTCTCTCTATGTCTCTGGGTGTCTATCTGTGTCTCGGTTAGTCTGTCTGTCTTTCTGTCTGTCAGTCTGTCTCACTCTGTTCTGTTTGTGTGTCCGTATATCTGTCTGTGTCTCTGGGTGTCTGTTTACCTGGGTGTCTGTCTGTGTCTCTGTCTGTCTGGGTGACTGTTTATGTCTCTGGGTGTCTGTCTGTGTCTCTGTCTGTCTGGGTGTCTGTTTGTACGTCTGGGTGTGTCTTTATTCAGGTGTCTGTCTGTCTTAGTGTCTGTCTGTCTGTGTCTTTTCCAGGTGTCTTTCTGTATCTCTGTCTGCCTGGCTGTTTGTCTCTGTCTGTCTGGGTGTCTGTGCCCGTCTATGTTTGATTGTGTGTTTATGTCTCTATTTAACTGTCTGTCTGGGTATGTGTCTGTGTCTCTGTCTGGGTGACTGTCTCTCTATGTCTCCGTCTGTCTATCTGTGTCTCGGTTAGTCTGTCTGTCTTTCTGTCTGTCAGTCTGTCTCACTCTGTTCTGTTTGTGTGTCCGTATATCTGTCTGTGTCTCTGGGTGTCTGTTTACCTGGGTGTCTGTCTGTGTCTCTGTCTGTCTGGGTGACTGTTTGTGTCTCTGGGTGTCTGTCTGTGTCTCTGTCTGTCTGGGTGACTGTTTGTGTCTCTGGGTGTCTGTCTGTGTCTCTGTCTGTCTGGGTGTCTGTTTGTACGTCTGAGTGTGTCTTTATTTAGGTGTCTGTCTGTCTTAGTGTCTGTCTGTCTTTGTCTTTTCCAGGTGTCTTTCTGTATCTCTGTCTGCCTGGCTGTTTGTCTCTGTCTGTCTGGGTGCCTTTCTGTCTGGGTGTCTGTGTCCGTCTATGTTTGTTGTGTGTTTATGTCTCTGTTTAACTGTCTGTCTGGGTATGTGTCTGTGTCTCTGTCTGGGTGACTGTCTCTCTATGTCTCCGTCTGTCTATCTATGTCTCGGTTAGTCTGTCTGTCTTTCTGTCTGTCAGTCTGTCTCACTCTGCTCTGTTTGTGTGTCCGTATATCTGTCTGTTTACCTGGGTGTCTGTTTACCTGGGTGTCTGTCTGTGTCTCTGTCTTGGTGACTTTCTCTCTATGTCTCTGTCTGTCTATCTGTGTCTCGGTTAGTCTGTCTGTCTTTCTGTCTGTCAGTCTGTCTCACTCTGTTCTGTTTGTGTGTCCGTATATCTGTCTGTGTCTCTGGGTGTCTGTTTACCTGGGTGTCTGTCTGTGTCTCTGTGTGTCTGGGTGACTGTTTGTGTCTCTGGGTGTCTGTCTGTGTCTCTGTCTGTCTGGGTGTCTGTTTGTACTTCTGGGTGTGTCTTTATTTAGGTGTCTGTCTGTCTGTGTCTTTTCCAGGTGTCTTTCTGTATCTCTGTCTGCCTGGCTGTTTGTCTCTGTCTGTCTGGGTGTCTGTGCCCGTCTATGTTTGATTGTGTGTTTATGTCTCTATTTAACTGTCTGTCTGGGTATGTGTCTGTGTCTCTGTCTGGGTGACTGTCTCTCTATGTCTCCGTCTGTCTATCTATGTCTCGATTAGTCTGTCTGTCTTTCTGTCTGTCAGTCTGTCTCACTCTGTTCTGTTTGTGTGTCCGTATATCTGTCTGTTTACCTGGGTGTCTGTTTACCTGGGTGTCTGTCTGTGTCTCTGTCTGTCTGGGTGACTGTTTGTGTCTCTGGGTGTCTGTCTGTGTCTCTGTCTGTCTGGGTGTCTGTTTGTACGTCTGGGTGTGTCTTTATTCAGGTGTCTGTCTGTCTTAGTGTCTGTCTGTCTGTGTCTTTTCCAGGTGTCTTTCTGTATCTCTGTCTGCCTGGCTGTTTGTCTCTGTCTGTCTGGGTGTCTGTGCCCGTCTTTGTTTGATTTTGTGTTTATGTCTCTGTTTAACTGTCTGTCTGGGTA
Source organism: Nibea coibor (assembly GCA_023373845.1). Lineage (NCBI taxonomy): Eukaryota > Metazoa > Chordata > Actinopteri > Sciaenidae > Nibea > Nibea coibor. Next base: position 9,911 of record JALLKU010000195.1, read on the forward strand.
TGTGTCTGTGTCTCTGTCTGGGTGACTGTCTCTCTATGTCTCTGTCTGTCTATCTGTGTCTCGGTTAGTCTGTCTGTCTTTCTGTCTGTCAGTCTGTCTCACTCTGTTCTGTTTGTGTGTCCGTATATCTGTCTGTGTCTCTGGGTGTCTGTTTACCTGGGTGTCTGTCTGTGTCTCTGTCTGGGTGACTGTCTCTCTATGTCTCTGTCTGTCTATCTGTGTCTCGGTTAGTCTGTCTGTCTTTCTATCTGTCAGTCTGTCTCACTCTGTTCTGTTTGTGTCTCCGTATATCTGTCTGTGTCTCTGGGTGTCTGTTTACCTGGGTGTCTGTCTGTGTCTCTGTCTGGGTGACTGTCTCTCTATGTCTCTGTCTGTCTATCTGTGTCTCGGTTAGTCTGTCTGTCTTTCTGTCTGTCAGTCTGTTTCACTCTGTTCCGTTTGTGTGCCCGTATATCTGTCTGTGTCTCTGGGTGTCTCTTTACCTGGGTGTCTGTCTGTGTCTCTGTCTGTCTGGGTGACTGTTTGTGTCTCTGGGTGTCTGTCTGTGTCTCTGTCTGTCTGTGTCTCTGTCTGTACGTCTGGGTGTGTCTTTATTCAGGTGTCTGTCTGTCTTAGTGTCTGTCTGTCTGTCTGTATCTTTTCCAGGTGTCTTTCTGTAATCTCTGTCTGCCTGGCTGTTTGTCTCTGTCTGTTTGGGTGTCTGTGCCCGTCTATGTTTGATTGTGTGTTTATGTCTCTGTTTAACTGTCTGTCTGGGTATGTGTCTGTGTCTCTGTCTGGGTGACTGTCTCTCTATGTCTCCGTCTGTCTATCTATGTCTCGGTTAGTCTGTCTGTCTTTCTGTCTGTCAGTCTGTCTCACTCTGTTCTGTTTGTGTGTCCGTATATCTGTCTGTGTCTCTGGGTGTCTGTTTACCTGGGTGTCTGTCTGTGTCTCTGTCTGTCTGGGTGACTGTTTGTGTCTCTGGGTGTCTGTCTGTGTCTCTGTCTGTCTGGGTGTCTGTTTGTACGTCTGGGTGTGTCTTTATTCAGGTGTCTGTCTGTCTTAGTGTCTGTCTGTCTGTGTCTTTTCCAGGTGTCTTTCTGTATCTCTGTCTGCCTGGCTGTTTGTCTCTGTCTGTCTGGGTGTCTGTGCCCGTCTATGTTTGATTGTGTGTTTATGTCTCTATTTAACTGTCTGTCTGGGTATGTGTCTGTGTCTCTGTCTGGGTGACTGTCTCTCTATGTCTCCGTCTGTCTATCTGTGTCTCGGTTAGTCTGTCTGTCTTTCTGTCTGTCAGTCTGTCTCACTCTGTTCTGTTTGTGTGTCCGTATATCTGTCTGTGTCTCTGGGTGTCTGTTTACCTGGGTGTCTGTCTGTGTCTCTGTCTGTCTGGGTGACTGTTTGTGTCTCTGGGTGTCTGTCTGTGTCTCTGTCTGTCTGGGTGACTGTTTGTGTCTCTGGGTGTCTGTCTGTGTCTCTGTCTGTCTGGGTGCCTGTTTGTACGTCTGTTTGTGTCTTTATTTGGGTGTCTGTCTGTGTCTTTTTCAGGTGTCTTTCTGTATCACTGTCTGCCTGGCTGTTTGTCTCTGTCTGTCTGGGTGCCTTTCTGTCTGGGTGTCTGTGCCCATCTATGTTTGATTGTGTGTTTATGTCTCTGTTTAACTGTCTGTCTGGGTATGTGTCTGTGTCTCTGTCTGGGTGACTGTCTCTCTATGTCTCTGTCTGTTTATCTGTGTCTCGGGTTAGTCTGTCTTTCTGTCTGTCTCACTCTGTTATGTTTGTGTGTCCGTATATCTGTCTGTGTCTCTGGGTGTCTGTTTACCTGGGTGTCTGTCTGTGTCTCTGGGTGTCTGTTTGACTGTTTGTGTCTCTGGGTGTCTATCTGTGTCTCTGTCTGTCTGGGTGTCTGTTTGTACGTCTGAGTGTGTCTTTATTTAGGTGTCTGTCTGTCTTAGTGTCTGTCTGTCTGTGTCTTTTCCAGGTGTCTTTCTGTATCTCTGTCTGCCTGGCTGTTTGTCTCTGTCTGTCTGTGTGCCTTTTTGTCTGGGTGTCTGTGCCCATCTATGTTTGATTGTGTGTTTATGTCTCTGTTTAACTGTCTGTCTGGGTATGTGTCTGTGTCTCTGTCTGGGTGACTGTCTCTCTATGTCTCCGTCTGTCTATCTATGTCTCGTTTAGTCTGTCTGTCTTTCTGTCTGTCAGTCTGTCTCACTCTGTTCTGTTTGTGTGTCCGTATATCTGTCTGTTTACCTGGGTGTCTGTTTACCTGGGTGTCTGTCTGTGTCTCTGTCTGGGTGACTGTCTCTCTATGTCTCTGTCTGTCTGTCTGTGTCTCGGTTAGTCTGTCTGTCTTTCTGTCTGTCAGTCTGTCTCACTCTGTTCTGTTTGTGTGTCCGTATATCTGGCTGTGTCTCTGGGTGTCTGTTTACCTGGGTGTCTGTCTGTGTCTCTGTCTGTCTGGGTGACTGTTTGTGTCTCTGGGTGTCTGTCTGTGTCTCTGTCTGTCTGGGTGTCTGTTTGTACGTCTGGGTGTGTCGTTATTTGGGTGTCTGTCTGTCTTAGTGTCTGTCTCTCTGTGTCTTTTCCAGGTGTCTTTCTGTATCTCTGTCTGCCTGGCTGTTTGTCTCTGTCTGTCTGGGTGTTTTGCCCGTCTATGTTTGATTGTGTGTTTATGTCTCTGTTTAACTATCTGTCTGGGTATGTGTCTGTGTCTCTGTCTGGGTGACTGTCTCTCGATGTCTCTGTCTGTCTATCTTTCTGTCTGTCAGTCTGTCTCACTCTGTTCTGTTTGAGTGTCCGTATATCTGTCTGTGTCTCTGGGTGTCCGTTTACCTGGGTGTCTGTCTGTGTCTCTGTCTGTCTGGGTGACTGTTTGTGTCCCTGGGTGTCTGTCTGTGTCTCTGGGTGTCTGTCTTTGTCTCTGTCTGTCTGGGTGTCTGTTTGTACGACTGGGTGTGTCTTTATTCAGGTGTCTGTCTGTCTTAGTGTCTGTCTGTCTGTGTCTTTTCCAGGTGTCTTTCTGTATCTCTGTCTCCCTGGCTGTTTGTCTCTGTCTGTCTGGGTGTCTGTGCCCGTCTATGTTTGATTGTGTGCTTATGTCTCTGTTTAACTGTCTGTCTGGGTATGTGTCTGTGTCTCTGTCTGGGTGACTGTCTATCTATGTCTCCGTCTGTCTATCTGTGTCTCGGTTAGTCTGTCTGTCTTTCTGTCTGTCAGTCTGTCTCACTCTGTTCTGTTTGTGTGTCCGTATATCTGTCTGTGTCTCTGGGTGTCTGTTTACCTGGGTGTCTGTCTGTGTCTCTGTCTGTCTGGGTGACTGTTTGTGTCTCTGGGTGTCTGTCTGTGTCTCTGTCTGTCTGGATGTCTGTTTGTACGTCTGTTTGTGTCTTTATTTGGGTGTCTGTCTGTCTTAGCGTGTGTCTGTCTGTGTCTTTTCCAGGTCTCTTTCTGTATCTCGGTCTGCCTGGCTGTTTGTCTCTATCTGTCTGTCTGGGTGCCTTTCTGTCTGGGTGTCTGTGCCCGTCTTTGTTTGATTGTGTGTTTATGTCTCTGTTTAACTGTCTGTCTGGGTATGTGTCTGTGTCTCTGTCTGGGTGACTGTCTCTCTATGTCTCTGTCTGTCTATCTGTGTCTCGGTTAGTCTGTCTGTCTTTCTGTGTGTCAGTCTGTCTCACTCTGTTCTGTTTGTGTGTCCGTATATCTGTCTGTTTACCTGGGTGTCTGTTTACCTGGGTGTCTGTGTGTGTCTCTGTCTGGGTGACTGTCTCTCTATGTCTCTGTCTGTCTGTCTGTGTCTCGTGTAGTCTGTCTGTCTTTCTGTCTGTCAGTCTGTCTCACTCTGTTCTGTTTGTGTGTCCGTATATGTGTGTCTTTGTCTGTCTGGGTGACTGTTTGTGTCTCTGGGTGTCTGTCTGTATCTCTGTCTGTCTGGGTGCCTGTTTGTACGTCTGGGTGTGTCTTTATTCAGGTGTCTGTCTGTCTTAGTGTCTGTCTGTCTGTGTCTTTTCCAGGTGTCTTTCTGTATCTCGGTCTGCCTGGCTGTTTGTCTCTGTCTGTCTGGGTGCCTTTCTGTCTGGGTGTCTGTGCCCGTCTATGTTTGATTGTGTGTTTATGTCTCTGTTTAACTGTCTGTCTGGGTATGTGTCTGTGTCTCTGTCTGGGTGACTGTCTCTCTATGTCTCCGTCTGTCTATCTATGTCTCGGTTAGTCTGTCTGTCTTTCTGTCTGTCAGTCTGTCTCACTCTGTTCTGTTTGTGTGTCCGTATATCTGTCTGTTTACCTGGGTGTCTGTTTACCTGGGTGTCTGTCTGTGTCTCTGTCTGGGTGACTGTCTCTCTATGTCTCTGTCTATCTGTGTCTCGGTTAGTCTGTCTGTCTTTCTGTCTGTCAGTCTGTCTCACTCTGTTCTGTTTGTGTCTCCGTATATATCTGTCTGTGTCTCTGGGTGTCTGTTTACCTGGGTGTCTTTCTGTGTCTCTGTCTGTCTGGGTGACTGTTTGTGTCTCTGGGTGTCTGTCTGTGTCTCTGTTTGTACGTCTGTTTGTGTCTTTATTTAGGTGTCTGTCTGTCTTAGCGTGTGTCTGTCTATGTCTTTTCCAGGTGTCTTTATGTATCTCGGTCTGCCTGGCTGTTTGTCTCTGTCTGTCTGGGTGCCTTTCTGTCTGGGTGTCTGTGTCCGTCTATGTTTGATTGTGTGTTTATGTCTCTGTTTAACTGTCTGTCTGGGTATGTGTCTGTGTCTCTGTCTGGGTGACTGTCTCTCTATGTCTCTGGGTGTCTATCTGTGTCTCGGTTAGTCTGTCTGTCTTTCTGTCTGTCAGTCTGTCTCACTCTGTTCTGTTTGTGTGTCCGTATATCTGTCTGTGTCTCTGGGTGTCTGTTTACCTGGGTGTCTGTCTGTGTCTCTGTCTGTCTGGGTGACTGTTTATGTCTCTGGGTGTCTGTCTGTGTCTCTGTCTGTCTGGGTGTCTGTTTGTACGTCTGGGTGTGTCTTTATTCAGGTGTCTGTCTGTCTTAGTGTCTGTCTGTCTGTGTCTTTTCCAGGTGTCTTTCTGTATCTCTGTCTGCCTGGCTGTTTGTCTCTGTCTGTCTGGGTGTCTGTGCCCGTCTATGTTTGATTGTGTGTTTATGTCTCTATTTAACTGTCTGTCTGGGTATGTGTCTGTGTCTCTGTCTGGGTGACTGTCTCTCTATGTCTCCGTCTGTCTATCTGTGTCTCGGTTAGTCTGTCTGTCTTTCTGTCTGTCAGTCTGTCTCACTCTGTTCTGTTTGTGTGTCCGTATATCTGTCTGTGTCTCTGGGTGTCTGTTTACCTGGGTGTCTGTCTGTGTCTCTGTCTGTCTGGGTGACTGTTTGTGTCTCTGGGTGTCTGTCTGTGTCTCTGTCTGTCTGGGTGACTGTTTGTGTCTCTGGGTGTCTGTCTGTGTCTCTGTCTGTCTGGGTGTCTGTTTGTACGTCTGAGTGTGTCTTTATTTAGGTGTCTGTCTGTCTTAGTGTCTGTCTGTCTTTGTCTTTTCCAGGTGTCTTTCTGTATCTCTGTCTGCCTGGCTGTTTGTCTCTGTCTGTCTGGGTGCCTTTCTGTCTGGGTGTCTGTGTCCGTCTATGTTTGTTGTGTGTTTATGTCTCTGTTTAACTGTCTGTCTGGGTATGTGTCTGTGTCTCTGTCTGGGTGACTGTCTCTCTATGTCTCCGTCTGTCTATCTATGTCTCGGTTAGTCTGTCTGTCTTTCTGTCTGTCAGTCTGTCTCACTCTGCTCTGTTTGTGTGTCCGTATATCTGTCTGTTTACCTGGGTGTCTGTTTACCTGGGTGTCTGTCTGTGTCTCTGTCTTGGTGACTTTCTCTCTATGTCTCTGTCTGTCTATCTGTGTCTCGGTTAGTCTGTCTGTCTTTCTGTCTGTCAGTCTGTCTCACTCTGTTCTGTTTGTGTGTCCGTATATCTGTCTGTGTCTCTGGGTGTCTGTTTACCTGGGTGTCTGTCTGTGTCTCTGTGTGTCTGGGTGACTGTTTGTGTCTCTGGGTGTCTGTCTGTGTCTCTGTCTGTCTGGGTGTCTGTTTGTACTTCTGGGTGTGTCTTTATTTAGGTGTCTGTCTGTCTGTGTCTTTTCCAGGTGTCTTTCTGTATCTCTGTCTGCCTGGCTGTTTGTCTCTGTCTGTCTGGGTGTCTGTGCCCGTCTATGTTTGATTGTGTGTTTATGTCTCTATTTAACTGTCTGTCTGGGTATGTGTCTGTGTCTCTGTCTGGGTGACTGTCTCTCTATGTCTCCGTCTGTCTATCTATGTCTCGATTAGTCTGTCTGTCTTTCTGTCTGTCAGTCTGTCTCACTCTGTTCTGTTTGTGTGTCCGTATATCTGTCTGTTTACCTGGGTGTCTGTTTACCTGGGTGTCTGTCTGTGTCTCTGTCTGTCTGGGTGACTGTTTGTGTCTCTGGGTGTCTGTCTGTGTCTCTGTCTGTCTGGGTGTCTGTTTGTACGTCTGGGTGTGTCTTTATTCAGGTGTCTGTCTGTCTTAGTGTCTGTCTGTCTGTGTCTTTTCCAGGTGTCTTTCTGTATCTCTGTCTGCCTGGCTGTTTGTCTCTGTCTGTCTGGGTGTCTGTGCCCGTCTTTGTTTGATTTTGTGTTTATGTCTCTGTTTAACTGTCTGTCTGGGTATGTGTCTGTGTCTCTGTCTGGGTGACTGTCTCTCTATGTCTCTGTCTGTCTATCTGTGTCTCGGTTAGTCTGTCTGTCTTTCTGTCTGTCAGTCTGTCTCACTCTGTTCTGTTTGTGTGTCCGTATATCTGTCTGTGTCTCTGGGTGTCTGTTTACCTGGGTGTCTGTCTGTGTCTCTGTCTGGGTGACTGTCTCTCTATGTCTCTGTCTGTCTATCTGTGTCTCGGTTAGTCTGTCTGTCTTTCTATCTGTCAGTCTGTCTCACTCTGTTCTGTTTGTGTCTCCGTATATCTGTCTGTGTCTCTGGGTGTCTGTTTACCTGGGTGTCTGTCTGTGTCTCTGTCTGGGTGACTGTCTCTCTATGTCTCTGTCTGTCTATCTGTGTCTCGGTTAGTCTGTCTGTCTTTCTGTCTGTCAGTCTGTTTCACTCTGTTCCGTTTGTGTGCCCGTATATCTGTCTGTGTCTCTGGGTGTCTCTTTACCTGGGTGTCTGTCTGTGTCTCTGTCTGTCTGGGTGACTGTTTGTGTCTCTGGGTGTCTGTCTGTGTCTCTGTCTGTCTGTGTCTCTGTCTGTACGTCTGGGTGTGTCTTTATTCAGGTGTCTGTCTGTCTTAGTGTCTGTCTGTCTGTCTGTATCTTTTCCAGGTGTCTTTCTGTAATCTCTGTCTGCCTGGCTGTTTGTCTCTGTCTGTTTGGGTGTCTGTGCCCGTCTATGTTTGATTGTGTGTTTATGTCTCTGTTTAACTGTCTGTCTGGGTATGTGTCTGTGTCTCTGTCTGGGTGACTGTCTCTCTATGTCTCCGTCTGTCTATCTATGTCTCGGTTAGTCTGTCTGTCTTTCTGTCTGTCAGTCTGTCTCACTCTGTTCTGTTTGTGTGTCCGTATATCTGTCTGTGTCTCTGGGTGTCTGTTTACCTGGGTGTCTGTCTGTGTCTCTGTCTGTCTGGGTGACTGTTTGTGTCTCTGGGTGTCTGTCTGTGTCTCTGTCTGTCTGGGTGTCTCTTTGTACGTCTGAGTGTGTCTTTATTTAGGTGTCTGTCTGTCTTAGTGTCTGTCTGTCTTTGTCTTTTCCAGGTGTCTTTCTGTATCTCTGTCTGCCTGGCTGTTTGTCTCTGTCTGTCTGGGTGCCTTTCTGTCTGGGTGTCTGTGTCCGTCTATGTTTGATTGTGTGTTTATGTCTCTGTTTAACTGTCTGTCTGGGTATGTGTCTGTGTCTCTGTCTGGGTGACTGTCTCTCTATGTTTCTGTCTGTCTATCTTTCTGTCTGTCAGTCTGTCTCACTATGTTCTGTTTGTGTGTCCATATATCTGTCTGTGTCTCTGGGTGTCTGTTTACCTGGGTGTCTGTCTGTGTCTCTGTCTGTCTGGGTGACTGTGTCTCTGGGTGTCTGTCTGTGTCTCTGTCTGTCTGGGTGCCTGTTTGTACGTCTGTTTGTGTCTTTATTTAGGTGTCTGTCTGTCTTAGTGTCTGTCTGTCTGTGTCTTTTCCAGGTGTCTTTCTGTATCTCTGTCTGCCTGGCTGTTTGTCTCTGTCTGTCTGGGTGTCTGTGCCCGTCTATGTTTGATAGTGTGTTTATGTCTCTGTTTAACTCTCTGTCTGGGTATGTGTCTGTGTGTCTGTCTGGGTGACTGTCTATCTATGTCTCCGTCTGTCTATCTGTGTCTCGGTTAGTCTCTCTGTCTTTCTGTCTGTCAGTCTGTCTCACTCTGTTCTGTTTGTGTGTCCGTATATCTGTCTGTGTCTCTGGGTGTCTGTTTACCTGGGTGTCTGTCTGTGTCTCTGTGTGTCTGGGTGACTGTTTGTGTCTCTGGGTGTCTGTCTGTGTCTCTGTCTGTCTGGGTGACTGTTTGTGTCTCTGGGTGTCTGTCTGTGTCTCTGTCTGTCTGGGTGTCTGTTTGTACGTCTGAGTGTGTCTTTATTTAGGTGTCTGTCTGTCTTAGTGTCTGTCTGTCTGTGTCTTTTCCAGGTGTCTTTCTGTATCTCTGTCTGCCTGGCTGTTTGTCTCTGTCTGTCTGGGTGCCTTTCTGTCTGGGTGTCTGTGCCCGTCTATGTTTGATTGTGTGTTTATGTCTCTGTTTAACTGTCTGTCTGGGTATGTGTCTGTGTCTCTGTCTGGGTGACTGTCTCTCTATGTCTCTGTCTCTCTATCTGTGTCTCGGTTAGTCTGTCTGTCTGTCAATCTGTCTCACTCTGTTCCGTTTGTGTGCCCGTATATCTGTCTGTGTCTCTGGGTGTCTGTTTACCTGGGTGTCTGTCTGTGTCTCTGTCTGTCTGGGTGACTGTTTGTGTCTCTGGGTGTCTGTCTGTGTCTCTGTCTGTCTGGGTGTCTGTTTGTACGTCTGAGTGTGTCTTTATTTAGGTGTCTGTCTGTCTTAGTGTCTGTCTGTCTGTGTCTTTTCCAGGTGTCGTTCTGTATCTATGTCTGCCTGGCTGATTGTCTTTGTCTGTCTGGGTGCCTTCCTGTCTGGGTGACTGTGCCCGTCTATGTTTGATTGTGTGTTTATGTCTCTGTTTAACTGTCTGTCTGGGTATGTGTCTGTGTCTCTGTCTGGGTGACTGTCTCTCTATGTTTCTGTCTGTCTATCTGTGTCTCGGTTAGTCTGTCTGTCTTTCTGTCTGTCAGTCTGTCTCACTCTGTTCTGTTTGTGTGTCCGTATATCTGTCTGTGTCTCTGGGTGTCTGTTTACCTGGGTGTCTGTCTGTGTCTCTGTCTGTCTGGGTGACAGTTTGTGTCTCTGGGTGTCTGTCTGTGTCTCTGTCTGTCTGGGTGTCTCTTTGTACGTCTGAGTGTGTCTTTATTTAGGTGTCTGTCTGTCTTAGTGTCTGTCTGTCTTTGTCTTTTCCAGGTGTCTTTCTGTATCTCTGTCTGCCTGGCTGTTTGTCTCTGTCTGTCTGGGTGCCTTTCTGTCTGGGTGTCTGTGTCCGTCTATGTTTGATTGTGTGTTTATGTCTCTGTTTAACTGTCTGTCTGGGTATGTGTCTGTGTCTCTGTCTGGGTGACTGTCTCTCTATGTTTCTGTCTGTCTATCTTTCTGTCTGTCAGTCTGTCTCACTATGTTCTGTTTGTGTGTCCATATATCTGTCTGTGTCTCTGGGTGTCTGTTTACCTGGGTGTCTGTCTGTGTCTCTGTCTGTCTGGGTGACTGTTTGTGTCTCTGGGTGTCTGTCTGTGTCTCTGTCTGTCTGGGTGTCTGTTTGTACATCTGTTTGTGTCTCTATTTGGGTGTCTGTCTGTCTTAGCTTGTGTCTGTCTGTGTCTTTTCCAGGTGTCTTTCTGTATCTCGGTCTGCCTGGCTGTTTGTCTCTGTCTGTCTGGGTGCCTTTCTGTCTGGGTGTCTGTGTCCGTCTATGTTTGATTGTGTGTTTATGTCTCCGTTTAACTGTCTGTCTGGGTATGTGTCTGTGTCTCTGTCTGGGTGACTGTCTCTCTATGTCTCCGTCTGTCTATCTATGTCTCGGTTAGTCTGTCTGTCTTTCTGTCTGTCACTCTGTCTCACTCTGTTCTGTTTTTGTGTCCGTATATCTGTCTGTTTACCTGGGTGTCTGTTTACCTGGGTGTCTGTCTGTGTCTCTGTCTGTCTGGGTGACTGTTTTTGACTCTGGGTGTCTGTCTGTGTCTCTGTCTGTCTGGGTGTCTGTTTGTACGTCTGAGTGTGTCTTTATTTAGGTGTCTGTCTGTCTTAGTCTCTGTCTGTCTGTGTCTTTTCCAGGTGTCTTTCTATATCTTTGTCTGCCTGGCTGTTTGTCTTTGACTGTCTGGATGCCTTTCTGTCTGGGTGTCTGTGCCCATCTATGTTTGATTGTGTGTTTATGTCTCTGTTTAACTGTCTGTCTGGGTATGTGTCTGTGTCTCTGTCTGGGTGACTGTCTCTCTATGTCTCTGTCTATCTATCTGTGTCTCTGTTAGTCTGTCTGTCTTTCTGTCTGTCAGTCTGTCTCACTCTGTTCCGTTTGTGTGTCTGTATATCTGTTTGTGTCTCTGGGTGTCTGTTTACCTGGGTGTCTGTCTGTGTCTCTGTCTGTCTGGGTGACTGTTTGTGTCTCTGGGTGTCTGTCTGTGTCTCTGTCTGTCTGGGTGTCTGTTTGTACGTCTGGGTGTGTCGTTATTTGGGTGTCTGTCTGTCTTAGTGTCTGTCTGTCTGTGTCTTTTTCAGGTGTCTTTCTGTATCACTGTCTGCCTGGCTGTTTGTCTCTGTCTGTCTGGGTGTCTGTGCCCGTCTTTGTTTGATTGTGTGTTTATGTCTCTGTTTAACTGTCTGTCTGGGTATGTGTCTGTGTCTCTGTCTGGGTGACTGTCTCTCTATGTCTCTGTCTGTCTATCTGTGTCTCGGTTAGTCTGTCTGTCTTTCTGTCTGTCAGTCTGTCTCACTCTGTTCTGTTTGTGTGTCCGTATATCTGTCTGTGTCTCTGGGTGTCTGTTTACCTGGGTGTCTGTCTGGGTGACTGTTTGTGTCTCTGGGTGTCTGTCTGTGTCTCTGTCTGTCTGGGTGACTGTTTGTGTCTCTGGGTGTCTGTCTGTGTCTCTGTCTGTCTGGGTGTCTGTTTGTACGTCTGGGTGTGTCGTTATTTGGGTGTCTGTCTGTCTTAGTGTCTGTCTGTCTGTGTCTTTTTCAGGTGTCTTTCTGTATCACTGTCTGCCTGGCTGTTTGTCTCTGTCTGTCTGGGTGCCTTTCTGTCTGGGTGTCTGTGCCCGTCTATGTTTGATTGTGTGTTTATGTCTCTGTTTAACTGTCTGTCTGGGTATGTGTCTGTGTCTCTGTCTGGGTGACTGTCTCTCTATGTCTCTGTCTGTTTATCTGTGTCTCGGTTAGTCTGTCTGTCTTTCTGTCTGTCTCACTCTGTTCTGTTTGTGTGTCCGTATATCTGTCTGTCTGTTTACCTGGGTGTCTGTCTGTGTCTCTGTCTGTCTGGGTGACTGTTTCTGTCTCTGGGTGTCTGTCTGTGTCTCTGTCTGTCTGGGTGCCTTTCTGTCTGGGTTTCTGTGCCCGTCTATGTTTGATTGTGTGTTTATGTCTCTGTTTAACTGTCTGTCTGGGTATGTGTCTGTGTCTCTGTCTGGGTGACTGTCTCTCTATGTTTCTGTCTGTCTATCTGTGTCTCGGTTAGTCTGTCTGTCTTTCTGTCTGTCAGTCTGTCTCACTCTGTTCTGTTTGTGTGTCTGTATATCTGTCTGTGTCTCTGGGTGTCTGTTTACCTGGGTGTCTGTCTGTGTCTCTGTCTGTCTGGGTGACAGTTTGTGTCTCTGGGTGTCTGTCTGTGTCTCTGCCTGTCTGGGTGACTGTTTGTGTCTCTGGGTGTCTGTCTGTGTCTCTGTCTGTCTGGGTGTCTGTTTGTACGTCTGGGTGTGTCTTTATTCAGGTGTCTGTCTGTCTTAGTGTCTGTCTGTCTGTGTCTTTTCCAGGTGTCTTTCTGTATCTCTGTCTGCCTGGCTGTTTGTCTCTGTCTGTCTGGGTGTCTGTGCCCGTCTATGTTTGATTGTGTGTTTATGTCTCTGTTTAACTCTCTGTCTGGGTATGTGTCTGTGTGTCTGTCTGGGTGACTGTCTATCTATGTCTCCGTCTGTCTATCTGTGTCTCGGTTAGTCTCTCTGTCTTTCTGTCTGTCAGTCTGTCTCACTCTGTTCTGTTTGTGTGTCCGTATATCTGTCTGTGTCTCTGGGTGTCTGTTTACCTGGGTGTCTGTCTGTGTCTCTGTGTGTCTGGGTGACTGTTTGTGTCTCTGGGTGTCTGTCTGTGTCTCTGTCTGTCTTGGTGACTGTTTGTGTCTCTGGGTGTCTGTCTGTGTCCCTGTCTGTCTGGGTGTCTGTTTGTACGTCTGAGTGTGTCTTTATTTAGGTGTCTGTCTGTCTTAGTGTCTGTCTGTCTGTGTCTTTTCCAGGTGTCTTTCTGTATCTCTGTCTGCCTGGCTGTTTGTCTCTGTCTGTCTGGGTGCCTTTCTGTCTGGGTGTCTGTGCCCGTCTATGTTTGATTGTGTGTTTATGTCTCTGTTTAACTGTCTGTCTGGGTATGTGTCTGTGTCTCTGTCTGGGTGACTGTCTCTCTATGTCTCTGTCTCTCTATCTGTGTCTCGGTTAGTCTGTCTGTCTGTCAATCTGTCTCACTCTGTTCCGTTTGTGTGCCCGTATATCTGTCTGTGTCTCTGGGTGTCTGTTTACCTGGGTGTCTGTCTGTGTCTCTGTCTGTCTGGGTGTCTGTTTGTACGTCTGGGTGTGTCTTTATTCAGGTGTCTGTCTGTCTTAGTGTCTGTCTGTCTGTGTCTTTTCCAGGTGTCTTTCTGTATCTCTGTCTGCCTGGCTGTTTGTCTCTGTCTGTCTGGGTGTCTGTGCCCGTCTATGTTTGATTGTGTGTTTATGTCTCTGTTTAACTGTCTGCCTGGGTATGTGTCTGTGTCTCTGTCTGGGTGACTGTCTATCTATGTCTCCGTCTGTCTATCTGTGTCTCGGTTAGTCCGTCTGTCTTTCTGTCTGTCAGTCTGTCTCACTCTGTTCTGTTTGTGTGTCCGTATATCTGTCTGTGTCTCTGGGTGTCTGTTTACCTGGGTGTCTGTCTGTGTCTCTGTCTGTCTGGGTGACTGTTTGTGTCTCTGGGTGTCTGTCTGTGTCTCTGTCTGTCTGGGTGACTGTTTGTGTCTCTGGGTGTCTGTCTGTCTGGGTGTCTCTTTGTACGTCTGAGTGTGTCTTTATTTAGGTGTCTGTCTGTCTTAGTGTCTGTCTGTCTGTCTTTGTCTTTTCCAGGTGTCTTTCTGTATCTCTGTCTGCCTGGCTGTTTGTCTCTGTCTGTCTGGGTGCCTTTCTGTCTGGGTGTCTGTGTCCGTCTATGTTTGATTGTGTGTTTATGTCTCTGTTTAACTGTCTGTCTGGGTATGTGTCTGTGTCTCTGTCTGGGTAACTGTCTCTCTATGTTTCTGTCTGTCTATCTTTCTTTCTGTCAGTCTGTCTCACTATGTTCTGTTTGTGTGTCCATATATCTGTCTGTGTCTCTGGGTGTCTGTTTACCTGGGTGTCTGTCTGTGTCTCTGTCTGTCTGGGTGACTGTTTGTGTCTCTGGGTGTCTGTCTGTGTCTCTGTCTGTCTGGGTGTCTGTTTGTACATCTGTTTGTGTCTTTATTTGGGTGTCTGTCTGTCTTAGCTTGTGTCTGTCTGTGTATTTTCCAGGTGTCTTTCTGTATCTCGGTCTGCCTGGCTGTTTGTCTCTGTCTGTCTGGGTGCCTTTCTGTCTGGGTGTCTGTGTCCGTCTATGTTTGATTGTGTGTTTATGTCTCCGTTTAACTGTCTGTCTGGGTATGTGTCTGTGTCTCTGTCTGGGTGACTGTCTCTCTATGTCTCTGTCTGTCTATCTGTGTCTCGGTTAGTCTGTCTGTCTTTCTGTCTGTCAGTCTGTCTCACTCTGTTCTGTTTGTATGTCCGTATATCTGTCTGTGTCTCTGGGTGTCTGTTTACCTGGGTGTCTGTCTGTGTCTCTGTCTGTCTGGGTGACTGGTTGTATTTCTGGGTGTCTGTCTGTGTCTCTGTCTGTCTGGGTGTCTGTTTGTACGTCTGGGTGTGTCGTTATTTGGGTGTCTGTCTGTCTTAGTGTCTGTCTGTCTGTGTCTTTTTCAGGTGTCTTTCTGTATCACTGTCTGCCTGGCTGTTTGTCTCTGTCTGTCTGGGTGCCTTTCTGTCTGGGTGTCTGTGCCCGTCTATGTTTGATTGTGTGTTTATGTCTCTGTTTAACTGTCTGTCTGGGTATGTGTCTGTGTCTCTGTCTGGGTGACTGTCTCTCTATGTCTCTGTCTGTTTATCTGTGTCTCGGTTAGTCTGTCTGTCTTTCTGTCTGTCTCACTCTGTTCTGTTTGTGTGTCCGTATATCTGTCTGTCTGTTTACCTGGGTGTCTGTCTGTGTCTCTGTCTGTCTGGGTGACTGTTTCTGTCTCTGGGTGTCTGTCTGTGTCTCTGTCTGTCTGGGTGCCTTTCTGTCTGGGTTTCTGTGCCCGTCTATGTTTGATTGTGTGTTTATGTCTCTGTTTAACTGTCTGTCTGGGTATGTGTCTGTGTCTCTGTCTGGGTGACTGTCTCTCTATGTTTCTGTCTGTCTATCTGTGTCTCGGTTAGTCTGTCTGTCTTTCTGTCTGTCAGTCTGTCTCACTCTGTTCTGTTTGTGTGTCTGTATATCTGTCTGTGTCTCTGGGTGTCTGTTTACCTGGGTGTCTGTCTGTGTCTCTGTCTGTCTGGGTGACAGTTTGTGTCTCTGGGTGTCTGTCTGTGTCTCTGCCTGTCTGGGTGACTGTTTGTGTCTCTGGGTGTCTGTCTGTGTCTCTGTCTGTCTGGGTGTCTGTTTGTACGTCTGGGTGTGTCTTTATTCAGGTGTCTGTCTGTCTTAGTGTCTGTCTGTCTGTGTCTTTTCCAGGTGTCTTTCTGTATCTCTGTCTGCCTGGCTGTTTGTCTCTGTCTGTCTGGGTGTCTGTGCCCGTCTATGTTTGATTGTGTGTTTATGTCTCCGTTTAACTCTCTGTCTGGGTATGTGTCTGTGTGTCTGTCTGGGTGACTGTCTATCTATGTCTCCGTCTGTCTATCTGTGTCTCGGTTAGTCTCTCTGTCTTTCTGTCTGTCAGTCTGTCTCACTCTGTTCTGTTTGTGTGTCCGTATATCTGTCTGTGTCTCTGGGTGTCTGTTTACCTGGGTGTCTGTCTGTGTCTCTGTGTGTCTGGGTGACTGTTTGTGTCTCTGGGTGTCTGTCTGTGTCTCTGTCTGTCTTGGTGACTGTTTGTGTCTCTGGGTGTCTGTCTGTGTCTCTGTCTGTCTGGGTGTCTGTTTGTACGTCTGAGTGTGTCTTTATTTAGGTGTCTGTCTGTCTTAGTGTCTGTCTGTCTGTGTCTTTTCCAGGTGTCTTTCTGTATCTCTGTCTGCCTGGCTGTTTGTCTCTGTCTGTCTGGGTGCCTTTCTGTCTGGGTGTCTGTGCCCGTCTATGTTTGATTGTGTGTTTATGTCTCTGTTTAACTGTCTGTCTGGGTATGTGTCTGTGTCTCTGTCTGGGTGACTGTCTCTCTATGTCTCTGTCTCTCTATCTGTGTCTCGGTTAGTCTGTCTGTCTGTCAATCTGTCTCACTCTGTTCCGTTTGTGTGCCCGTATATCTGTCTGTGTCTCTGGGTGTCTGTTTACCTGGGTGTCTGTCTGTGTCTCTGTCTGTCTGGGTGTCTGTTTGTACGTCTGGGTGTGTCTTTATTCAGGTGTCTGTCTGTCTTAGTGTCTGTCTGTCTGTGTCTTTTCCAGGTGTCTTTCTGTATCTCTGTCTGCCTGGCTGTTTGTCTCTGTCTGTCTGGGTGTCTGTGCCCGTCTATGTTTGATTGTGTGTTTATGTCTCTGTTTAACTGTCTGCCTGGGTATGTGTCTGTGTCTCTGTCTGGGTGACTGTCTATCTATGTCTCCGTCTGTCTATCTGTGTCTCGGTTAGTCCGTCTGTCTTTCTGTCTGTCAGTCTGTCTCACTCTGTTCTGTTTGTGTGTCCGTATATCTGTCTGTGTCTCTGGGTGTCTGTTTACCTGGGTGTCTGTCTGTGTCTCTGTCTGTCTGGGTGACTGTTTGTGTCTCTGGGTGTCTGTCTGTGTCTCTGTCTGTCTGGGTGACTGTTTGTGTCTCTGGGTGTCTGTCTGTCTGGGTGTCTCTTTGTACGTCTGAGTGTGTCTTTATTTAGGTGTCTGTCTGTCTTAGTGTCTGTCTGTCTGTCTTTGTCTTTTCCAGGTGTCTTTCTGTATCTCTGTCTGCCTGGCTGTTTGTCTCTGTCTGTCTGGGTGCCTTTCTGTCTGGGTGTCTGTGTCCGTCTATGTTTGATTGTGTGTTTATGTCTCTGTTTAACTGTCTGTCTGGGTATGTGTCTGTGTCTCTGTCTGGGTAACTGTCTCTCTATGTTTCTGTCTGTCTATCTTTCTTTCTGTCAGTCTGTCTCACTATGTTCTGTTTGTGTGTCCATATATCTGTCTGTGTCTCTGGGTGTCTGTTTACCTGGGTGTCTGTCTGTGTCTCTGTCTGTCTGGGTGACTGTTTGTGTCTCTGGGTGTCTGTCTGTGTCTCTGTCTGTCTGGGTGTCTGTTTGTACATCTGTTTGTGTCTTTATTTGGGTGTCTGTCTGTCTTAGCTTGTGTCTGTCTGTGTATTTTCCAGGTGTCTTTCTGTATCTCGGTCTGCCTGGCTGTTTGTCTCTGTCTGTCTGGGTGCCTTTCTGTCTGGGTGTCTGTGTCCGTCTATGTTTGATTGTGTGTTTATGTCTCCGTTTAACTGTCTGTCTGGGTATGTGTCTGTGTCTCTGTCTGGGTGACTGTCTCTCTATGTCTCTGTCTGTCTATCTGTGTCTCGGTTAGTCTGTCTGTCTTTCTGTCTGTCAGTCTGTCTCACTCTGTTCTGTTTGTATGTCCGTATATCTGTCTGTGTCTCTGGGTGTCTGTTTACCTGGGTGTCTGTCTGTGTCTCTGTCTGTCTGGGTGACTGGTTGTATTTCTGGGTGTCTGTCTGTGTCTCTGTCTGTCTGGGTGTCTGTTTGTACGTCTGAGTGTGTCGTTATTTAGGTGTCTGTCTGTCTTAATGTCTGTCTGTCTGTGTCTTTTCCAGGTGTCTTTCTGTATCTCTGTCTGCCTGGCTGTTTGTCTCTGTCTGTCTGGGTGCCTTTCTGTCTGGGTGTCTGTGCCCATCTATGTTTGATTGTGTATTTATGTCTCTGTTTAACTGTCTGTCTGGGTATGTGACTGTGTCTCTGTCTGGGTGACTGTCTCTCTATGTTTCTGTCTGTCTATCTTTCTGTCTGTCAGTCTGTCTCACTATGTTCTGTTTGTGTGTCCGTATATCTGTCTGTGTCTCTGGGTGTCTGTTTACCTGGGTGTCTGTTTACCTGGGTGTCTGTCTGTGTCTCTGTCTGTCTGGGTGTCTGTTTGTACGTCTGGGTGTGTCGTTATTTAGGTGTCTGTCTGTCTTAGTGTGTGTCTGTCTGGGTCTTTTCCAGATGTCTTTCTGTATCTATGTCTGCCTGGCTGTTTGTCTTCGTCTGTCTGGGTGCCTTTCTGTCTGGGTGTCTGTGCCCGTCTATGTTTGATTGTGTGTTTATGTCTGTCTATCTATGTCTCGTTTAGTCTGTCTGTCTTTCTGTCTGTCAGTCTGTCTCACTCTGTTCTGTTTGTGTGTCTGTATATCTGTCTGTGTCTCTGGGTGTCTGTTTACCTGGGTGTCTGTCTGTGTCTCTGTCTGTCGGGGTGACTGTTTGTGTCTCTGGGTGTCTGTCTGTGTCTCTGTCTGTCTGGGTGTCTGTTTGTACGTCTGGGTGTGTCTTTATTTAGGTGTCTGTCTGTCTTAGTGTCTGTCTGTCTGTGTCTTTTCCAGGTGTCTTTCTCTATTTCTGTCTGCCTGTCTCTGTCTGTCTTGGTGTCTTTCTGTCTGTTTCCGTCTACGTTTGATTGTGTGTTTATGTCTTTGTGTGACTGTCTTTCTGGGTGTCTGTCTAGGTGTCTATCTATTTGTCTGTGTCTCTGTCTAAGTGTATGTTTGGGTGTCTTTCTGTCTAGGTGTCTGTCTGTCTGTATCTTCTTCTGGAAGTGTTTCTCTATCTCTGTCTGGCTGGCCATCTTTCTGTCCTGGAGTCTGTCTGTGTCTCTCTCTGTCTGGGTGTCTGTCCAGGTATCTGTATGTCTGTGTCTCGATATGTATGTTTGTCTTGGTGTCTGCTTCTCTATGTCTCCGTCTGTCTATCTGTGTCTCAGTTAGTCTGTCTGTCTTTCTGTCTATCAGTCTGTCTCACTCTGTTCTGTTTCTGTTACCGTATATCTGTCTGTGTCTCTGGGTGTCTTTCTGTGTCTCTGTCTGTCTGGGTGTCTGTCTAGGTGTCTATCTATTTGTCTGTGTCTCTGTCTAAGTGTATGTTTGGGTGTCTTTCTGTCTAGGTGTCTGTCTGTCTGTATCTTCTTCTGGAAGTGTTTCTCTGTACTAGAGTCTGTCTGTCTGTGTCTGTCTGTCTGGGTGTCTGTTTGTACGTCTGGGTGTGTCTTTATTTAGGTGTCTGTCTATCTTAGTGTCTGTCTGTCTGTGTCTTTTTCAGGTGTCTTTCTGTATTTCTGTCTGCCTGTCTCTGTCTGTCTTGGTGTCTTTCTGTCTGTTTCCGTCTATGTTTGATTGTGTGTTTATGTCTCTGTTTAACTGTCTGTCTGGGTATGTGTCTGTGTCTCTGTCTGGGTGACTGTCTCTCTATGTCTCTGTCTGTCTATCTGTGTCTCGGTTAGTCTGTCTGTCTTTCTGTCTGTCAGTCTATCTCACTCTGTTCTGTTTGCGTGTCCGTATATCTGTCTGTGTCTCTGGGTGTCTGTCTGTGTCTCTGTCTGTCTGGGTGACTGTTTGTGTCTCTGGGTGTCTATCTGTGTCTCTGTCTGTCTGGGTGTCTGTTTGTACGTCTGGGTGTGTCTTTATTTAGGTGTCTGTCTGTCTTAGTGTCTGTCTGTCTGTGTCTTTTCCAGGTGTCTTTCTGTATTTCTGTCTGCCTGTCTCTGTCTGTCTTGGTGTCTTTCTGTCTGTTTCCGTCTATGTTTGATTGTGTGTTTATGTCTCTGTGTGACTGTCTTTCTGGGTGTCTGTCTAGGTGTCTATTTGTCTGTGTCGCTGTCTAAGTGTATGTTTGGGTGTCTTTCTGTCTAGGTGTCTGTCTGTCTGTATCTTCTTCTGGAAGTGTTTCTCTATCTCTGTCTGGCTGGCCATCTTTCTGTACTAGAGTCTGTCTGTGTCTGTCTCTGTCTGTCTGGGTGCCTTTCTGTCTGGGTGCCTGTGCCCGTCTATGTTTGATTGTGTGTTTATGTCTCTGTTTAACTGTCTGTCTGGGGATGTGTCTGTGTCTCTGTCTGGGTGACTGTCTCTCTATGTCTCTGTCTGTCTATCTGTGTCTCGGTTAGTCTGTCTGTCTTTCTGTCTGTCAGTCTCTCTCACTCTGTTCTGTTTGTGTGTCCGTATATCTGTCTGTGTCTCTGGGTGTCTGTCTCTGTCTGTCTGGGTGACTGTTTGTGTCTCTGGGTGTCTGTCTGTGTCTCTGTCTGTCTGGGTGTCTGTTTGTACATCTGGGTGTGTCTTTATTTGGGTGTCCGTCTGTCTTAATGTGTGTCTGTCTGTGTCTTTTCCAGGTGTCTTTCTGTACCTCTGTCTGCCTGGCTGTTTGTCTCTGTCTGTCCGGGTGACTTTCTGTCTGGGTGTCTGTGCCCGTCTATGTTTGATTGTGTGTTTATGTCTATGTTTAACTGTCTGTCTGCGTATGTGTCTGTGTCCCTGTCTGGGTGACTGTCCCTCTATGTCTCCGTCTGTCTATCTGTGTCTCGGTTAGTCTGTCTGTCTTCCTGTCTGTCAGTCTGTCTCACTCTGTTCTGTTTGTCTGTCCGTATATCTGTCTGTGTCTCTGGGTGTCTGTCTACCTGGGTGTCTGTCTGTGTCTCTGGGTGTCTGTCTGTGTCTCTGTCTGTCTGGGTGACTGTTTGTGTCTCTGTCTGTCTGGGTGTCTGTTTGTACGTCTGGGTGTGTCTTTATTTAGGTGTCTGTCTGTCTTAGTGTCTGTCTGGTTGTGTCTTTTCCAGGTGTCTTTCTGTCTTTCTGTCT
Organism: Nibea coibor; assembly: GCA_023373845.1. Taxonomy (NCBI): domain Eukaryota; kingdom Metazoa; phylum Chordata; class Actinopteri; family Sciaenidae; genus Nibea; species Nibea coibor. The sequence goes on from JALLKU010000195.1 coordinate 30,129, forward strand.
GTTTCCGTCTATGTTTGATTGTGTGTTTATGTCTCTGTGTGACTGTCTTTCTGGGTGTCTGTCTAGGTGTCTATCTATTTGTCTGTGTCGCTGTCTAAGTGTATGTTTGGGTGTCTTTCTGTCTAGGTGTCTGTCTGTCTGTATCTTCTTCTGGAAGTGTTTCTCTATCTCTGTCTGGCTGGCCATCTTTCTGTACTAGAGTCTGTCTGTGTCTGTCTCTGTCTGTCTGGGTGCCTTTCTGTCTGGGTGCCTGTGCCCGTCTATGTTTGATTGTGTGTTTATGTCTCTGTTTAACTGTCTGTCTGGGTATGTGTCTGTGTCTCTGTCTGGGTGACTGTCTGTCTATGTCTCTGTCTGTCTATCTGTGTCTCGGTTAGTCTGTCTGTCAGTTTGTCTCACTCTGTTCTGTTTGCGTGTCCGTATATCTGTCTCTGTCTGTCTGGGTGTCTGTTTGTACGTCTGGGTATGTCTTTATTTAGGTGTCTGTCTGTCTTAGTGTCTGTCTGTCTGTGTCTTTTCCAGGTGTCTTTCTGTATTTCTGTCTGCCTGTCTCTGTCTGTCTTGGTGTCTTTCTGTCTGTTTCCGTCTATGTTTGATTGTGTGTTTATGTCTCTGTGTGACTGTCTTTCTGTCTAGGTGTCTATCTATTTGTCTGTGTCTCTGTCTAAGTGTATGTTTGGGTGTCTTTCTGTCTAGGTGTCTGTCTGTCTGTATCTTCTTCTGGAAGTCTTTTTCTACCTCTGTCTGTATGGCTGTCTTTCTGTCCTAGAGACTGTCTGTGTCTCTCTCTGTCTGGGAGTCCGTCCTGGTGTTTGTCTGTATGTTGGTTTTGGTGTCTGTTTCTCTATCTCTCTGTGTCTCGGTTGGTCTGTCTGTCTTACTGTCTGTGTCTCTGTCTGTCTGTGTCTCTATCTGGGGGTCTGTTGGCTTGGGTGTCTGTGTGTCTATCTGCATGTGTCTCTGTTTGTCTCTGTATGTCTGTCTGGGTGTCTCTGTATTTCTGTGCATGTCTGTCTATCTGTGTCTCGGTTGGTCGGTCTGTCTGACTTTGTTCTGTCTGTCTGTGTCTCTGTCTATCTGTGTCTCTGTCTGTCTGTGTCTCTGTCTGTCTGCGTCTCTATCTGGGGGTCTGTTTGCTTGAATGGGTATCTCTCTATCGGTTGGCCTGTCTGTGTCTCTGTTTAAATTTCGGTCTTTCTGTCTGCCTTGGTGTCTGCCTGTCTGTCTGTGTCTTTTTGGGTGTCTCTCTGTATATCTGTGCACCTCGCAGTCTGTCTGCCTGGGTGTCTGTCTCTGTCTATGTCTGGGTGGGTGTGTGTCTGTCTGCCTGTGTCTCTGTATGTGCGTTTCTTGAGATCTGTGTCTGTCTGTGTCTCTGTGTGGGTGTCTGTCTATTTGTCTGTGTTTTTGTCTGTCTCTTTCCCAGTCTGTCTATCTATCTGTCTGTTTGTGTCTCTGTCTGGATGACTGTTTGTCTCTCTCTCTTTCTGTCTTTCTGTGTCTTTGTCTGGGTGTCTGTCTAGGTCTTTCTCAATCTGTCAGTCTGTGTCTTTTTTGGGTGTATTTCTGTATATTTGTGCGCCTCACAGTCTTTCTGTCTGTCTGTGTCTCTGTCTATCTGGGAGTCTGTCTCTGTCTCTGTCTGGGTGTCTGTCTATTTGTCTGTGTGTCTGTCTGCCTGTGTCTCTGTATGTTTGTCGAGATCTGTGTCTGTCTATGTCTCTGTGTGGGTGTCTGTCTATTTGTCTGTGTTTTTGTCTGTCTGTTTCTCTGTCTGTCTGTCTGTCTGTCTGTTTGTGTCTCTGTCTGGGTCTTTGTCAATCTGTCAGCCATGTTTGTCTGTTTCTCTATGTCTCTGTCTGTCTGTCTGTCTGTGTCTTTTTCGGGTGTATTTCTGTATCTCTGTCTGTCTGGGTGGGTGTCTGTCTATCTGTCTGTCTATCTGCCTGTGTTCTCTGTATTTCTGGGTGTCTTGGTCGGTCTGTCTGTCTGTCTGTCTGACTCTGTTCTGTCTGTCTACGTCTCTTTCTGTCTGTCTGTCTATCTGCCTCTGTCTGTTTGTTTGTTTGTTTGTTTGTCTGTCTGTTTGTCTGTATCTTCTTCTGGAAGTCTTTCTCTATCTCTGTCTGTCTGGGTGTCTTTTTGTCCAAGAGTCTGTCTGTGTGTTTATGTCTTTGTCTGCCTGTGTCTCTGTATGGATGTCTGTTTGCCTGGGTGTCTGTATGTCTGGGTGTGTATTTATTTGGGTGTCTGTGTCCGGCTATGTTTCATTGTGTGAGGAGTGGCACCCATTGTGTCAGGAGTGGCACCCGGTGTGGTCTTCTTCTGCTGTAGCCAATCTCTGTTCTATGTGTTGCGCGTTCAGAGATGCTCTTCTGCATACCTCGGTTTTAACACGTAGGTATTTGAGTTACTGTTCTATCAGCCCCAAGCAGTCTGGCAATTCTCCTCTGACCTCTGAGATTAACAAGGCATTTTCACCCACAGAACACTCTATGTCTGGGTGTCTGTCTAGATGTCTGTCGAGATCTCTGTCTGTCTGGGTGGGTGTCTGTCTATCGGTTGGTGTGTCTGTGTTCTCTGTATTTCTTGGTGTCTGTCTGCCTGTGTGTGTCTATGTCTATGTCTGGGTGGGTGTCTGTGTGTCGGTCTGTCTGTGTCTCTATCTGGGGGTCTGTTTAATTGGGGGTCTGTCTGTGTCTCCGTCTGTCTGTGTCTCTATCTGGGGGTCTGTTTGCTTGGGGGTCTGTCTCTATCTGGGGGTCTGTCTGTCTGTCTGTCTGTCTGTGTCTGTTAACTGGGGGTCTGTTTGCTTGGGTGTCTGTCTGTGTCTCTGTGTGTCTATCTGCCTGTCTATCTGCCTGTCTCTCCTATATGTATGTAATGTTCTGTCATATGACCTACTACCTGGATGGTTTAATGAAAATTTAAAAAATACAAATTTTGTAGAAAAAATAAAATCCAATAGAAAGGTGGTATCTGTGGTATATGTATGTATGTGATGTTCTGTCATATGACCTGAGTGTTTTTTTGTGTTCTTTTCTTACGTGTATCAGAGACAGTGAGTAAGGTGGTGTCTGTCTGCCTGTGTGTGTCTATGTCTATGTCTATGTCTGGGTGGGTGTCTGTGTGTCGGTCTGTCTGTGTCTCTATCTGGGGGTCTGTTTAATTGGGGGTCTGTCTGTGTCTCCGTCTGTCTGTGTCTCTATCTGGGGGTCTGTTTGCTTGGGGGTCTGTCTCTATCTGGGGGTCTGTCTGTCTGTCTGTCTGTCTGTGTCTGTTAACTGGGGGTCTGTTTGCTTGGGTGTCTGTCTGTGTCTCTGTGTGTCTATCTGCCTGTCTATCTGCCTGTCTCTCCTATATGTATGTAATGTTCTGTCATATGACCTACTACCTGGATGGTTTAATGAAAATTTAAAAAATACAAATTTTGTAGAAAAAATAAAATCCAATAGAAAGGTGGTATCTGTGGTATATGTATGTATGTGATGTTCTGTCATATGACCTGAGTGTTTTTTTGTGTTCTTTTCTTACGTGTATCAGAGACAGTGAGTGAGGTGAGGTGAGGTGAGATGATGTCTGGGTTCTCCAGAATGGATACCACGGCTGGTCACACTGTGCGCCGTGTTCCGCCCAAATTGCTCGCTCTCCTGGCTCGCCACCAGACCTCCACGGAGTCGGATCTGAATCGACTCCTAAGAGAGTGCAGAAAACATAACCATTACTCTCTATTCAATTACATCACATCATCCTACTTTCACTTTTCACTCTTTACATCTTCTGTATCTATACCCAGATGCAAGACATACAGAATTCGGGTCATTGTAAATGAGTCTGTATACATTTGCAGTACTGTATAAGTATTTTTACCATGACAATAAAAAGCAAAAAATAAAGAAAAGCTGTACTCCCTTGAATTGTCCCTTGAACATCAGGTTGTTGCTGGTAATCATGCTCAAGTGAAATGGTAAGGGCTGAAGAAACACAAACAAGGACAACAACGACAAAAAGAAGAAAATCAGTAAAATCATTGTAAGGAATTCATAGTGGTTAAGTGACCAAAGCAGCACCTTCTTCTATCTCCTTCGTGTAGTACTGCAAGACACACAAACAGTTGTGATGAGTGGCCCTGTGGCACCATCTACTGGACAAAACAAGCCATTTCGCCCACCGTAGGGAGAAAAAACAAACAAAAACATCCATTCAACCCACAGTTGTAGGGCAGAAAACAGACGTGCTTTTACCCTCAAACCAGACCATGAATTGAAAATCCAATCAATTCAACTCTAAGCCTAACAGTCCAACAGCTGTAAGTTGCACAGCAAGAGCAGATTTATTTATTTGTTGTTGTTTTTTTTTTCTTGTAGCTGCTTATAAAGGCAATACATTCGTTCTTCTTCATGTCTGGCAATCACATATGTCGTCATGGAATGTTTCACATGCGGCGCACATTGTGTGTGTGCCCCTTTCCTGCACTAGCAATGTTTGTCAAAGTTTAAACCCTTTGTTTCTCAAATAAATGAGTTTAAGAAGAGACAGTGCTGCTGCTTTTTTGTAACCCTATCACTGTTAATCTAACGTTAACAAGACTTCAATTATTTCACTAGACAACAAATACAGAGGCCGTTTATAAGATGGGCCTGAGTCGGCTTTACTTCCTTTATTTCAGGGTCTTCGACAGGATGTTGCAGATGTTCTATCAGCAATCACCATCTTCTTTGCTGCGGTGTCCTGGGGTGCGGGCATCGAGGCAAAGGACGCCAACAGACTGAACAAACTCATCGAATAGGCTTAATCTGTTTTCGGCTCTAAGCTTGCCTTCCCTGGAGGAGGTGATGGAGGAGAGGATGCTGGCAAAACTGCTGGCAATCATGGACAATCCCTCCCACCCCCTCCACACAACACTGGACAAGCTAAAGAGCAGCTCCAGCAACAAACTCACTTGACAATACTATTAATATTAGCATGATATACTGTTGTTATTGTAGCGCCCTTTAGCCTAACTGGAAGAACACACTATAGACACTTACACTCTTACTAGGGTCGGATGAGTTGGACCCCTAAATCATTCAAATGGGGGAGCATAAAGTTGATGAGTTAACAATTCATTGCTTCAACAATCCTTTGGCAGTGTAATGAAAATTTTAAAAATACAAATTTTGTAGAAAAAAATAAAATCCAATAGAAAAGCGGTATCTGTGGTATATGTATGTATGTGTGTGTTCTGTCATATGACCTACTACCTGAGTGTTTATTTGTGTTCTTCTCTTACGTGTATCACAGACAGTGAGTGAGGTGAGGTGAGATGATGTCTGGGTTCACCAGAGTGGTAAGGGCAGAAGAAGGTCCAATCAGCTATAATCATTGTAAGGAATTCATGGTGGTTAAGTGACCAAAGCAGCACCTTCTTCTATGTCCTTCGTGTAGTACCGCAAGACACACAAACAGTTGTGATGAGTGGCCCTGTGGCACCATCTACTGGACAAAACAAGTTGTTTCACCTACCGCAGGGGTAAAGTATTTTTACCATGGCAATTATTCATCGTGAACTCATGTTTTAACATAAATGCACTTATTTCTATTTCTATTTCAAACAGCTCCTCTAATCACTATTTATCTTTTCAACCGCAGCCTATATCTCTTTGTAACTCGTTCTATCTGTAAAGGAACAGTATTTAAAAAGCTACAGTGCAATATAACACCTTATGTACTTACCAAATATCATAAAACATTCATCATAAACTGACATCATATCAACACAAATTTGCATCCCACTCACATACGCATCCCAGCTACACCGTTGGCACTTACATTACAGGTAATACCTGAGGTAGCGTAACTATAGCAACAACTCCCAATTACCGTTAGCATTTCGCTAACTTAGCGAGCTATTTTTTTTATGGTCAGTTTGCACTGTTCACGATGCTAGAAACAATACCAACGTGAGTTTAACATTAGGAAATATTCCTGTACCTGCGACTGATTTGATAAAATCATCTCAATGGAAGGCGTTTTCATACAACAGCTCTCTGTAGTCAACGTCTCAGGACAAAGGGTCATTGCGCTCTTGACCCTGACAATGAGTAAGGGCTGATGCGCCACCTTGTGGTTAGGCGGGGTAAACACTCTTAATTGAGATGATTTAGTAGTGTCTCTCAGTGCAATACCCAAAAGAGGTTCCAGAGAAAAGGCTCCCAGGGGAGCTCTAACAGTTGGTTTTTAACGAGCTGTCTCGGACACCTCCCCACTGATACGGGTAATATCATAATGTCATAATATCATTTTTGGTTTCCTGCTCAGTAATGAGCAGGGCATTCCTTCTCCAAATGATACTTCTCTAATCTGTCTCTCCTGTCCTTGAACTATTAATTTATGGCTATCTCTTCCTGCCAGACTCAGCAAAACACACAGCAAATAAGGGAAGTGCTTGAGACATGAAAAAACAAGATTAACACACTATATAAGTAAAAACATCTGAAAACCACAGCAAGTATCCCCCACACAATTACACCACCTGCACCAACCTGAAACGTTGATACAAAGCATCTGTCTGTCATACTGTCTTTGTATCTGATTGCCTGTCTACGTTAAATTTTTCTGAGAGACAATAGCCATTTATGAATTACCATGTCATTTTATCACATATAGTATGCGTTTTCACATAAACCTTTAAACATACACATATTGCATTCCTCTCACCACATGAAACCCATCAGGAACCCAGAAGTGGCCCAGTCAATGATGGAGGAGACAAAGCAGGTCCTCAAAAGGGGACAGAGGAAAAACCTCCTTCGGCTCTCATATACAGGGTGGTCAACCTAAAAGAGACATGGAAACATATCTCTTTTTCTCTTTTGTGTGTTTCATCACAAATCAAGTATGAATTCATGTAACATTATAAGACACGTGACATACTCAACAAATCAGAGACATCTCAGGTGTCTGTCTATTTGTCTGTGTCTCTGTCTCAGTGTATATTTGGGTGTCTTTATCTTCTTCTGGATGTCTTTCTCTATGTCTGTCTGGCTGGCTATCTTTCTGTCCTAGAGTCTGTCTGTGTCTCTCTGTATGTTTGTCTTGGTGTCTGTGTCTGTCTATCCGTTTCTCGGTTAGTCTGTCTGTCTTTCTGTCTGTCAGTCTCTCTCACTCTGTTCTGTTTGTGTGTCCGTATATCTGTCTGTGTCTCTGGGTGTCTGTTTACCTGGGTGTCTGTCTGTGTCTCTGTCTGTCTGGGTGACTGTTTGTGTCTCTGGGTGTCTGTTTGTGTCTCTGGGTGTCTGTCTGTGTCTCTGTCACTCTGGGGGTCTGTCTGTACGTCTGGGTGTGTCTTTATTTAGGTGTCTGTCTGTCTTAGTGTCTGTCTGTCTGTGTCTTTTCCAGGTGTCTTTCTGTATTTCTGTCTGCCTGTCTCTCTCTGTCTTGGTGTCTTTCTGTCTGGGTGTCTGTCTAGGTGTCTATCTATTTGTCTGTGTCTCTGTCTAAGTGTATGTTAGGGTGTCTTTCTGTCTAGGTGCCTGTCTGTATCTTCTTCTGGAAGTGTTTCTCTATCTCTGTCTATCTGGGTGTGTTTGTGTCTCTGTGTGACTGTCTTTCTGGGTGTCTTTCTCTGTCTGGGAGTCTGTCTGTCTGTGTCTCTATGTATGTTTGTATTGTTGTCTGTCTGTCCATCTGTCAGTCACTAGGTTTTAAGCCCCAAGGAGATGCACAGGATGTGAGTGATCACTGCGTTCTGAACTAGGGGAATGGACTGACAACAACGCACCAGAGGGGCTGTCTGTACTGTACACTACAAAGTGAAGGGAAACAGCGAAGGGACAGATTTATCATCACATTTAAGTCCTTAATGACTCATTATAATCATTAGTGGTTTTATGATTATTTATTTTAACTGATATGCTGGCTGCTTCATATTGAATTGTATTTTTAATTTGAAAGTGCCAACTGGAAACTGTTGCCATGAAATTGTGTCTACCTTGACACTAGTGGATCAGTGTAATTCTCTGTGTGACCACAAGAGGGCAGAAAATCCTGTGATTATTATTTTAATGATAGCGGCTTTGCCAATATTAACACAATCCTGTAGAGACTTTATACAGTTTATAATTCTTATGAGTGTTGTGTTGTGTATTATTTTTCTTCTAATAGCACAAACATACATATTACTTGTCTAGCTAGCAAAAAGGTTATCAAAGACAGCCATCAATACAGTGTGTTCGATTCTCACGTCTCCATTTTGTGGCTAAACAAAAATATCAAACTTCCTGTGAAAACGGCCTCCCGAGTGAGATGAAGAGAGCAGCAATGGTTCTCAAGTTTTCGTGACGAACATTAGTATGAAGTCAGTCACCTTTCAGCAGCCGCATGTTTTCTGCCTTCCCTGTGTTGTTGTAGTTTTCTGTTTGTCCACAAGATGGCGCCAAGAGCCCGTGAACAGTGTTTCACAGTGAAGGACGCGTCCTCGACAGAAGATTAACTGATATCAACTGATATTACTCCTAATATTTGTATGTATGGTGACATGTTACATACAAAACATGATCATAACAGCTGTGGCTGTCCTTAACCAGAATTAATCACGAGTTATTGCATTTTTAATTTGAAAGCGCCAACCGGAAACTGTTGCAGTGTAACTGTCTACCTAGACACTAGGGGAGCGGTGAAATTCTGTGTGACCACAAGAGGGCAGAAAGTCCCATGATATTATTTTAATGATAGCGGCTTTATCAAGATTAACTCAAGTTTATTTAATAATTATAACGTTTTTTCATTCCTGTGGCGAGTTTATACAATATAATTCTCTCTCTAATAGCACAAACATGTTACTTGTCTAGTTAGCAAAAAGACTAGCTAGACTAACGTTCCGATTCTCACGTCTTGTTTCCGTTTTGTGGCCAAACAAAAATATCAAACGTTCTGTGATGACAGCCTCCTGAGTCAATTTCATTCATTCTTGAGTTATGCTACTTGGTCCTGTTTGAATTATATCTAAACTGCACCAGTAATTTAGTGTTAGTCCTTCGTGCACAAACGTTTCTTTTCGTCCTTGTCATCACTGTCTGCTTTTTTTAGATTTACACGGCACGCTTTCATACCAGAACCATTTTGGTCTGGTATCACTGCTATCCCTAATTTCGTCATTAAATCTCTCCCATAGAGGTTAACGGGACACAGTTGTGATAATACCACTGAGGCTAGTCTGCTTTTCTTTGTTTTAGGATCGCTTATTTTTAGTGGCTTGGTTAAAGGTTCAATAGTTACATGCCCTGTGGCTGATCTAACTCTTAAACCGCTATTCGGCTGCAAAGGAAATTTTGTTTCTGTTTCGCTATATCGCACGACTGTTCTACAGGCTCCAGTGTCACACAAGAAAGTTATTGCTTTCCCTTGCACCTCTAATTTTATCCATGGCTTACTTCCTTCCTGTGATAGTAAAATCTCTGTTTGTAACAATAGAATTTCATCTACCTCATCATCTGTTGCTGTGTCTGTGGTGTCATCTATTTGTGTATGTGTGTGTGCGTGTGTGTGTCCACATGACCTGCGTCTGGAGTTAGTCATGCGGCATGATCCTTTTCTTGCCTGTCCTGCCCGGGCTCCGCTCCTTCACCTCCTCCCGCTCTCCATTCTCCCCTCTGGGTCCTGGCTGGTCCTGGCCTACGCCAAAACGGGGTTTTAACAACCTCAAAGTTGAATTTATTATTCTTGTACAAGAAGGAGCGTTTAACAGTGCAACACACAAAAGGGGTTACAGAGAAAAGGATCCCAGAGGAGCTCTAACAGTTGGTTTTTAAACGAGCTCCCCACTGATACGTGTAATATCATAATGTCCTTTTTTGATTTCCTGCTCAGTAATGAGCAGGGCATTCCTTATCCAAATGATACTTCTCTAATCTGTCTCTCCTGTCCATGAACTATTAATTTATAACTATCTCTCCCTGCCAGACTCAGCAAAACACACAGCAAATAAGGGAAGTGCTCGAAACATGAAAAAACAAGATTAACACACTATATAAGTAAAAACATCTGAAAACCACAGCAAGTATCCCCCACACAATTACACCAACTGCACCAACCTGAAACGTTGATACAAAGCATCTGTCTGTCATACTGTCTTTGTATCTGATTGCCTGTCTACGTTAAATTTTTCTGAGAGACAATAGCCATTTATGAATTACCAATTGTCATTTTATGACATATAGTATGCGTTTTCACATAAACCTTTAAACATACACATATTGCATTCCTCTCACCACATGAAACCCATCAGGAACCCAGAAGTGGCCCAGTCAATGATGGAGGAGACAAAGCAGGTCCTCAAAAGGGGACAGAGGAAAAACCTCCTTCGGCTCTCATATACAGGGTGGCCAACCTAAAAGAGACATGGAAACATATCTCTTTTTCTCTTTTGTGTGTTTCATCACAAATCAAGTATGAATTCATGTAACATTATAAGACACGTGACATACTCAACAAATCAGAGACATCTCAGGTGTCTGTCTATTTATCCGTATATCTGTCTGTGTCTCTGGGTGTCTGTTTACCTGGGTGTCTGTCTGTGTCTCTGTCTGTCTGGGTGACTGTTTGTGTCTCTGGGTGTCTGTCTGTGTCTCTGTCACTCTGGGGGTCTGTCTATATGTCTGGGTGTGTCTTTGTTTAGGTGTCTGTCTGTCTTAGTGTCTGTCTGTCTGTGTCTTTTCCAGGTGTCTTTCTGTATTTCTGTCTGCCTGTCTCTCTCTGTCTTGGTGTCTTTCTGTCTGGGTGTCTGTCTAGGTGTCTATCTATATGTCTGTGTCTCTGTCTAAGTGTATGTTAGGGTGTCTTTCTGTCTAGGTGTCTGTCTGTCTGTATCTTCTTCTGGAAGTGTTTCTCTATCTCTGTCTATCTGGGTGTGTTTGTGTGTCTGTGTGACTGTCTTTCTGGGTGTCTTTCTCTGTCTGGGAGTCTGTCTGTCTGTGTCTCTATGTATGTTTGTATTGTTGTCTGTCTGTCCATCTTTGTCTCGGTTGGTCCGTCTGTCTGACTTTGTTCTGTCTGTCTTTGTCTCTATCTGACTGTGTCTCTATCTGGGGGTCCGATTGCTCGGGTGTCAGTCTAGGTCTGTGTCTGTGTGTCTACCTGTGTCTATGTCTGTCTGGGTGTATGTCCGTCTGTCTGGGTGTCTCTATTTGGGTGTCTGTCTGTCTGGGTATCTCTCTATTTGGGTGTATGTCCGACTGTCTGGGTGTCTCTATTTGGGTGTATGTCTGTCTGTCTGTAACTTCTTCTGGAAATCTTTCTATATCTCTGTCTGTCTGGGTGTTTTTCTGTCCTAGAGTCTGTCTGTGTTTATGTCTGGGTGGGTGTCTGTTTGTTTGTTTCTTTGTCTGCCTGTGTCTCTGTATGGATGTCTGTTTGTGTCTTTGGATGTTTGCCTGGGTCTCTGTCTGTCTGTGTGTCTGTCTGTCCATTTCTACGTCTGGGTGTGTATTTATTTGGGTGTCTGTCTGTGTCTGTGTGACTGTCTTTCTGGGTGTCCGTCTTGGTGTCTATGTATCTGTCTGTGTCTCTGTATGTTTGGGTGTCTTTCGGTCTGGGTGTCTGTCTGTCTGTGTCTCTCTCTGTCTTTCTGACTGTTCTGTCTGTCTATGTCTCTGTATGTCTCTGTCTTTTCCAGGTGTTTTCTCTGTGTAACTGCCTGTCTGTGTGTCTATCTGCCTGTTTCTCTATTTGTGTGTCTGTCCGTCTGGGTGTCTCTCTATTTGGGCGTCTATCTGTTTGGGTTGCTTTCTGTCTGTGTCTCTGTATGTATATTTGTCTTGGTGTCTCTTTCTCTATGTCTCTATCTGTCTGTCTAGTTTTGTTTCGGTCTGTCTGTGTTTTTTGCCTCTGTCTGGATGTCTGACTCTGTTTCTGTCTGTCCGGGTGTCTGCCTGGATGTGTTTCTCTCTGACTTTGTATATGTCTTTCTGTCTGTGTCTTTTTTGGGTATATTTCTGAATCTCTGTCTGCCTGGCTGTCTATATCTCTGTCTGTGTGGGTAGGTGTCTCTATTTCGGCGTCTGTCTGTCTGTCCACCTACCTGTGTCTCTGTATGTTTGTCTCTGTCTCTGTCTGTCTGTCTTGGTGTCTATCTGTCTGTCAACCTGTCTGTCTGTTTGTGTCTTTCTCTGTCTGTCTGTGTCTCTGTATGGATGTCTGTTTGTGTCTGCCTATGTCTCTGGGTGTATGTCTATTTCTGTGTCTGTCTGCCTGTGTCTCTGTCTGGATGACTGTTTGTGTATCTCTTTCTGTCTTTCTGTGTCTATGTCTGGGTGTCTGTCTGGGTCTTTGTCGATCTGTCAGCCATGTGTGTCTTGGTCTCTGTTTCTCTATGTCTCTGTCTGTCTGTCTTTGTATCTATCTGTCTGTCTGTGTCTTTTTCAGGTGTATTTCTGCATCTCTGTCTGTCTGGGTGGGTGTCTGTCTATCTGTCTATCGGGTCTCCCTGTGTTCTCTGTATTTCTGGGTGTCTGTCTGCCTGTCTGTGTCTTTCTGTATCTCTGTCTGCCTGGCTGTGTCTGTCTGGGTGTCTGTTTCTGTCTCATTTGATTGTGTGTTTATGTCTCTGTGTGACTGTCTGTCTGGATATCTCTCTATTTCGGTGTCTGTCTGTCTGTCTACCTGTGTCTCTGTATGTTTGTTCGTCTCTGTTTGTCTGTCTGTCTGTCTGGGTTTCTGCCTGGTTGTCTGACTGTCTGCCTTGGCGATTGTCTGCCTGTCTGTATCTGTGTCTATCTGGAAGTCTTTCTCTATCTCTGTCTGGCTGGGTGTCTTTCTGTCCTAGAGTCTGTCTGTGTCTACGTCTAGGGGTTGTGTCTGTATGTCTGTATATCTGTCTGTCTGGGTGTCTGTTTGTGTCTCTGTCTGCCTGTGTCTCTGTATACAGAATGTATATAGTGTATATAGTCTATTTGTGTCTCTGGGTGTCTGTCTTTCTGGGTGTCTGTTTCTCTATGTCTCTGTCTGGCTGTCTTTCTGTGTCTCGGTCAGTCTGTCTGTCTTTCTGTCTGTGTCTCTGTCTGTCTGTTCTGTCTGTCTATGTCTTTGTCTCGGGGTCTGTTGGCTTGGGTGTCTGTCTGTGAGTCTATCTGCCTGTGTCTCTCTATTTGGGTGTCTGTCTGTCTGGGTATCTCTGCACTTTGCTGTCTGTCTGTTTGTATCTTCTTCTGGAAGTGTTTTTCTATCTTCTCCGTCGACGTTTGATTGTGTGTGTGTGTGTGTCTGTGTGACTGTCTCTGTATGTTTGTCTTGGTGTCTGTCCGTCTATCTGTGTCTCGGTTGGTCTGTCTATGTCTCTATCTGACTGTGTCTCTATCTGAGGGCCTGTTTGCTTGGGTGTCAATCTATGTCTCTGTGTGTCTATCCGCCTGTGTCTCTGTCTGTCTGGCTGTACGTTTGTTTATCTGTCTGGGTATCTCTCTATTTCGGTGTCTGTCTGTCTGTGTCTCTGTCTGTGTGTCTGTCTCATTGTCATGTTTAAGAAACCAGTCTGACATGATTCGAGTCTATGTCTGGGTGGGTGTCTGTGTGTTTGTGTCTTTGTCTGCCTGTGTCTCTGTATGGATGTCTGTTTGTGTCTCTGGGTGTCTGTTTGCCTGAGTGTCTGCCTGGGTCTCTGTCTGCCTGGGTGTCTGCCTGGGTCTCTCTCTGTCTGGGTGTCTGTTTGTGCGTCTGGGTGTGTATTTATTTGGGTGTCAGTCTGTCTGTGGCTTTTCCAGGTGTTTTTCTGTTTGGGTGTCTATGTCCGACTATGTTTCATTGTGTATTGTGTAACTGCCTGTCTCTGTGTGTGTCTGTGTCTCTGCCTGGGTGTCTGTCTATCTGTCTCTCTGGGTGGGTGTGTATCCGTCTGCTTGTGTCTCTGTATGTCTGTCTGTCTGTGTCTCTGTATGTCTGTGTCTCTATCTGTGTGGGTGTCTGTCTAGGTGTGTGTCTGTCTGGCTGTGTGCCTGTATGTATATCTTTATGTATCTCTGTCTGCCTGGGTCTGTCTCAGTGCCTGTCTCTCTGACTGTCTCGGTGTGTGTCTGTTTGGGTGTCTGTCTGTCTCTGACTAGGTGTCTGTCAAGGTGTATGTCTGGGTGTCTATCTGTTTGGGTTGCTTTCTGTCTGTGTCTCTGTATGCATGTCTGTCTTGGTGTCTCTTTCTCTATGTCTCTATCTGTCTGTCTGTCTGTCTGTCCGTCTGTCTCAGTGTCTGTCTGTGTCTCTGTCTGGATGTCTGACTCTGTTTTCTGCCTGGCTGCATTTCTGTCTGTCTTTGTATATGTCTGTCTGTCTGTGTATTTTTGGGGATATTTCTGAATCTCTGTCTGTCTGGCTGTCCATATCTCTCTCTGTCTGGGTAGGTGTCTCTATTTCAGTGTCTGTCTGTCTGTCCATCTACCTGTGTCTCTGTTTGTTTGTGTCTGTCTTGGTGGCTTGGTCTGCCTGTCTGTATCTTATTCTGGAAGTCGTTCTCCATCTCTGTCTGTCTGGGTGTCTTTCTGTCCTGGAGTCTGTCTGTGTCTCTCTCTTTTTCTCTTTTGTGTGTTTCATCACAAATCAAGTATGATTTCATGTAACATTATAAGACACATGACATACTCAACAAATCAGAGACGTCTCAGTAGCCAAAAGGTGGTGAAGTGGAGGCAGTCAGAGAGCAAGTCCTGTAAAATGGACCGAGGAGGAACAACTCCTCAGGCTCTCACATGTCAAGTGGTGAACTGTGTCTGGGTGTCTGTCTAGGTGTCTGTCTATTTTTCTGTGTTTCTGTCTAAGTGTATGTTTGGGTGTCTTTCTGTCTGGGTGTCTGTATCTTCTTCTGGGTGTCTTTCTCTATGTCTGTCTGGCTGGCTATCTTTCTGTCCTAGAGTCTGTCTGTGTCTCTCTGTATGTTTGTCTTGGTGTCTGTTTCTCTATGTCTGTCTATCTGTCTTTCTGTCCATCAGACTGTCTCACTCTGTTCTGTCTGTCTGTCTGTCTCTGTCTGTGTGTCCGTATATCTCTCTGTGTCTCTCTCTGTCTGGGAGTCTGTCTGGGTGTCTGTCCAGGTGTCTGTATGTCTGTGTCTCGATATGTATGTTTGTCTTGGTGTCTGTGTCTCCATATGTATGTTTGTCTTGGTGTCTGTTTCTCTATGTCTCCGTCTGTCTATCTGTATCTCGGTTAGTCTGTCTGTCAGTCTGTCTCACTTTGTTCTGTTTGTGTGTCCGTATATCTGTCTGTGTCTCTGGGTGTCTGTTTACCTGGGTGTCTGTCTGTGTCTCTGTCTGTCTGGGTGACTGATTGTGTCTCTGGGTGTCTGTCTGTGTCTGTCTGGGTGTCTGTTTGTACGTCTGGGTGTGTCTTTATTTAGGTGTCTGTCTGTCTTAGTGTCTGTCTGTCTGTGTCTTTTCCAGGTGTCTTTCTGTATTTCTGTCTGCCTGTCTCTGTCTGTCTTGGTGTCTTTCTGTCTGTTTCCGTCTATGTTTGATTGTGTGTTTATGGGTTAGTGGCTTTGTGTGACTGTCTTTCTGGTTGTCTGTTTAGGTGTCTATCTATTTGTCTGTGTCTCTGTCTAAGTGTACGTTTGGGTGTCTTTCTGTCTAGGTGTCTGTCTGTCCGTATCTTCTTCTGGAAGTGTTTCTCTATCTCGGTCTGGCTGGCCATCTTTCTGTCCTGGAGTCTGTCTGTGTCTCTCTCTGTCTGGGTGTCTGTCCAGGTATCTGTATGTCTGTGTCTCGATATGTATGTTTGTCTTGGTGTCTGTTTCTCTATGTCTCCGTCTGTCTATCTGTGTCTCGGTTAGTCTGTCTGTCTTTCTGTCTGTCAGTCTGTCTCACTCTGTTCTGTTTGTGTGTCCGTATATCTGTCTGTGTCTCTGGGTGTCTGTTTACCTGGGTGTCTGTCTGTGTCTCTCTCTGTCTGGGTGAATGTTTGTGTCTCTGGGTGTCTGTCTGTGTCTCTGTCTGTCTGGGTGCCTTTTTGTACGTCTGGGTGTGTCTTTATTCAGGTGTCTGTCTGTCTTAGTGTCTGTCTGTCTGTGTCTTTTCCAGGTGTCTTTCTGTATCTCTGTCTGCCTGGCTGTTTGTCTCTGTCTGTCTGGGTG
Source organism: Nibea coibor (assembly GCA_023373845.1). Taxonomy (NCBI): domain Eukaryota; kingdom Metazoa; phylum Chordata; class Actinopteri; family Sciaenidae; genus Nibea; species Nibea coibor. Next base: position 46,219 of record JALLKU010000195.1, read on the forward strand.
CCTTTCTGTCTGGGTGTCTGTGCCCGTCTATGTTTGATTGTGTGTTTATGTCTCTGTTTAACTGTCTGTCTGGGTATGTGTCTGTGTCTCTGTCTGGGTGACTGTCTCTCTATGTCTCTGTCTGTCAGTCTGTCTCACTCTGTTCTGTTTGTGTGTCCGTCTATCTGTCTGTGTCTCTGGGTGTCTGTTTACCTGGGTGTCTGTCTGTGTCTCTCTCTGTCTGGGTGAATGTTTGTGTCTCTGGGTGTCTGTCTGTGTCTCTGTCTGTCTGGGTGCCTTTTTGTACGTCTGGGTGTGTCTTTATTCAGGTGTCTGTCTGTCTTAGTGTCTGTCTGTCTGTGTCTTTTCCAGGTGTCTTTCTGTATCTCTGTCTGCCTGGCTGTTTGTCTCTGTCTGTCTGGGTGCCTTTCTGTCTGGGTGTCTGTGCCCGTCTATGTTTGATTGTGTGTTTATGTCTCTGTTTAACTGTCTGTCTGGGTATGTGTCTGTGTCTCTGTCTGGGTGACTGTCTATGTCTCTGTCTGTCTATCTGTGTCTCGGTTAGTCTGTCTGTCTTTCTGTCTGTCAGTCTGTCTCACTCTGTTCTGTTTGTGTGTCCGTATATCTGTCTGTGTCTCTGGGTGTCTGTTTACCTGGGTGTCTGTCTGTGTCTCTGTCTGTCTGGGTGACTGTTTGTGTCTCTGGGTGTCTGTCTGTGTCTCTGTCTGTCTGGGTGTCTGTTTGTACGTCTGAGTGTGTCTTTATTTAGGTGTCTGTCTGTCTTAGTGTCTGTCTGTCTGTCTGTGTCTTTTCCAGGTGTCTTTCTGTATCTCTGTCTGCCTGGCTGTTTGTCTCTGTCTGTCTGGGTGCCTTTCTGTCTGGGTGTCTGTGCCCGTCTATGTTTGATTGTGTGTTTATGTCTCTGTTTAACTGTCTGTCTGGGTATGTGTCTGTGTCTCTGTCTGGGTGACTGTCTCTCTATGTCTCTGTCTGTCTATCTGTGTCTCGGTTAGTCTGTCAGTCTGTCTCACTCTGTTCTGTTTGTGTGTCCGCATATCTGTCTGTGTCTCTGGGTGTCTGTTTACCTGGGTGTCTGTCTGTGTCTCTGTCTGTCTGGGTGACTGTTTGTGTCTCTGGGTGTCTGTCTGTGTCTCTGTCTGTCTGGGTGTCTGTTTGTACGTCTGGGTGTGTCGTTATTTGGGTGTCTGTCTGTCTTAGTGTCTGTCTGTCTGTGTCTTTTCCAGGTGTCTTTCTGTATCTCTGTCTGCCTGGCTGTTTGTCTCTGTCTGTCTGGGCGTCTGTGCCCGTCTATGTTTGATTGTGTGTTTATGTCTCTGTTTAACTGTCTGTCTGGGTATGTGTCTGTGTCTCTGTCTGGGTGACTCTCTCTATGTCTCCGTCTGTCTATCTATGTCTCGGTTAGTCTGTCTGTCTTTCTGTCTGTCAGTCTGTCTCACTCTATTCTGTTTGTGTGTCCGTATATCTGTCTGTTTACCTGGGTGTCTGTTTACCTGGGTGTCTGTCTGTGTCTCTGTCTGGGTGACTGTCTCTCTATGTCTCTGTCTATCTGTGTCTCGGTTAGTCTGTCTGTCTTTCTGTCTGTCAGTCTGTCTCAATATGTTCTGTTTGTGTGTCCGTATATCTGTCTGTGTCTCTGGGTGTCTGTTTACCTGGGTGTCTGTCTGTGTCTCTGTCTGTCTGGGTGACTGTTTGTGTCTCTGGGTGTCTGTCTGTGTCTCTGTCTGTCTGGGTGTCTGTTTGTACGTCTGGGTGTGTCATTATTTAGGTGTCTGTCTGTCTGTCTTAGTATGTGTCTGTCTGGGTCTTTTCCAGGTGTCTTTCTGTATCTATGTCTGCCTGGCTGTTTGTCTCTGTCTGTCTGGGTGCCTTTCTGTCTGGGTGTCTGTGTCCGTCTATGTTTGATTGTGTGTTTATGTCTCTGTTTAACTGTCTGTCTGGGTATGTGTCTGTGTCTCTGTCTGGGTGACTGTCTCTCTATGTCTCTGTCTGTCTATCTGTGTCTCGGTTAGTCTGTCTGTCTTTCTGTCTGTCAGTCTGTCTCACTCTGTTCCGTTTGTGTGTCCGTATATCTGTCTGTGTCTCTGGGTGTCTGTTTACCTGGGTGTCTGTCTGTGTCTCTGTCTGTCTGGGTGTCTGTTTGTACGTCTGGGTGTGTCTTTATTCAGGTGTTTGTCTGTCTTAGTGTCTGTCTGTCTGTGTCTTTTCCAGGTGTCTTTCTGTATCTCTGTCTGCCTGGCTGTTTGTCTCTGTCTGTCTGGGTGTCTGTGCCCGTCTATGTTTGATTGTGTGTTTATGTCTCTGTTTAACTCTCTGTCTGGGTATGTGTCTGTGTGTCTGTCTGGGTGACTGTCTATCTATGTCTCCGTCTGTCTATCTGTGTCTCGGTTAGTCTCTCTGTCTTTCTGTCTGTCAGTCTGTCTCACTATGTTCTGTTTGTGTGTCCGTATATCTGTCTGTGTCTCTGGGTGTCTGTTTACCTGGGTGTCTGTCTGTGTCTCTGTCTGTCTGGGTGACTGTTTGTGACTCTGGGTGTCTGTCTGTGTCTCTGTCTGTCTGGGTGTCTGTTTGTACGTCTGAGTGTGTCTTTATTTAGGTGTCTGTCTGTCTTAGTCTCTGTCTGTCTGGGTCTTTTCCAGGTGTCTTTCTATATCTTTTTCTGCCTGGCTGTTTGTCTTTGACTGTCTGGGTGCCTTTCTGTCTGGGTGTCTGTGCCCATCTATGTTTGATTGTGTGTTTATGTCTCCGTTTAACTGTCTGTCTGGGTATGTGTCTGTGTCTCTGTCTGGGTGACTGTCTCTCTATGTCTCCGTCTGTCTATCTATGTCTCGGTTAGTCTGTCTGTCTTTCTGTCTGTCCGTCTGTCTCACTCTGTTCTGTTTGTGTGTCCGTATATCTGTCTGTTTACCTGGGTGTCTGTTTACCTGGGTGTCTGTCTGTGTCTCTGTCTGTCTGGGTGACTGTTTGTGACTCTGGGTGTCTGTCTGTGTCTCTGTCTGTCTGGGTGTCTGTTTGTACGTCTGAGTGTGTCTTTATTTAGGTGTCTGTCTGTCTTAGTCTCTGTCTGTCTGTGTCTTTTCCAGATGTCTTTCTATATCTATGTCTGCCTGGCTGTTTGTCTTTGACTGTCTGGGTGCCTTTCTGTCTGGGTGTCTGTGCCCATCTATGTTTGATTGTGTGTTTAAGTCTCTGTTTAACTGTCTGTCTGGGTGACTGTCTGTGTCTCTGTCTGGGTGACTGTCTATCTATGTCTCCGTCTGTCTATCTATGTCTCGTTTAGTCTGTCTGTCTTTCTGTCTGTCAGTCTGTCTCACTCTGTTATGTTTGTGTGTCCTGATGAAGAAATATATTGACGCATAGAAAACTTGAAGCCAAATGGTAACTGTCTGGGCCCAGCCTACTGTGCTGCCCCCCCCCCCCCCCCCCCCACCCCCCAGATCAAGGTAACCCCTACGTGTAGACTTGCTAATTGAGCCAGCAGACACCACCTAGGTACTACCCCAACCCCATGATGTGGATTCTTACCTTTTGTCTGTCTGTCCCTGACTTGCAGACCTAAAGGTGTATCTGTTGTGACCTACCCCCCTTCTCTCCCCCTGCCCTTTGTTGTACCCTCCCCACCTTTTGTTCCATCCCTATTTGCATATGGCTGTTTTCTGTATAAAAGTGTTCTTCTTCATTTGCTCTGGGTCAACTCACTGGATCAGATACCCTCTGTGACCGTCAGTTCACCAGTGTGCCGGCATGCTTCTTAATAAACACACCACCACAGCAAACCCCTCAACTGGACTCGATGATTTCTTCGACAGTCCGTATATCTGTCTGTTTACCTGGGTGTCTGTTTACCTGGGTGTCTGTCTGTGTCTCTGTCTGGGTGACTGTCTCTCTATGTCTCTGTCTGTCTGTCTGTGTCTCGGTTAGTCTGTCTGGCTTTGTGTCTGTCACTCTGTCTCACTCTGTTCTGTTTGTGTGTCCGTATATCTGTCTGTGTCTCTGGGTGTCTGTTTACCTGGGTGTCTGTCTGTGTCTCTGTCTGTCTGGGTGACTGTTTGTGTCTCTGGGTGTCTGTCTGTGTCTCTGTCTGTCTGGGTGTCTGTTTGTACGTCTGAGTGTGTCTTTATTTAGGTGTCCGTCTGTCTTAGTGTCTGTCTGTCTTTGTCTTTTCCAGGTGTCTTTCTGTATCTCTGTCTGCCTGGGTGCCTTTCTGTCTGGGTGTCTGTGTCCGTCTATGTTTGATTGTGTGTTTATGTCTCTGTTTAACTGTCTGTCTGGGTATGTGTCTGTGTCTCTGTCTGGGTGACTGTCTATCTATGTCTCCGTCTGTCTATCTGTGTCTCGGTTAGTCTGTCTGTCTTTCTGTCTGTCAGTCTGTCTCACTCTGTTCTGTTTGTGTGTCCGTATATCTGTCTGTGTCTCTGGGTGTCTGTTTACCTGGGTGTCTGTCTGTGTCTCTGTCTGTCTGGGTGACTGTTTGTGACTCTGGGTGTCTGTCTGTGTCTCTGTCTGTCTGGGTGTCTGTTTGTACGTCTGGGTGTGTCGTTATTTAGGTGTCTGTCTGTCTTAGTGTGTGTCTGTCTGTGTCTTTTCCAGGTGTCTTTCTGTATCTCTGTCTGCCTGGCTGTTTGTCTTTGTCTGTCTGGGTGCCTTTCTGTCTGGGTGTCTGTGCCCATCTATGTTTGATTGTGTGTTTATGTCTCTGTTTAACTGTCTGTCTGGGTATGTGTCTGTGTCTCTGTCTGGGTGACTGTCTCTCTATGTCTCCGTCTGTCTATCTATGTCTCGTTTAGTCTGTCTGTCTTTCTGTCTGTCAGTCTGTCTCACTCTGTTCTGTTTGTGTGTCTGTATATCTGTCTGTGTCTCTGGGTGTCTGTTTACCTGGGTGTCTGTCTGTGTCTCTGTCTGTCGGGGTGACTGTTTGTGTCTCTGGGTGTCTGTCTGTGTCTCTGTCTGTCTGGGTGTCTGTTTGTACGTCTGAGTGTGTCTTTATTTAGGTGTCCGTCTGTCTTAGTGTCTGTCTGTCTTTGTCTTTTCCAGGTGTCTTTCTGTATCTCTGTCTGCCTGGCTGTTTGTCTCTGTCTGTCTGGGTGCCTTTCTGTTTGGGTGTCTGTGTCCGTCTATGTTTGATTGTGTGTTTATGTCTCTGTTTAACTGTCTGTCTGGGTATGTGTCTGTGTCTCTGTCTGGGTGACTGTCTCTCTATGCCTCCGTCCGTCTATCTATGTCTCGGTTAGTCTGTCTGTCTTTCTGTCTGTCAGTCTGTCTCACTCTGCTCTGTTTGTGTGTCCGTATATCTGTCTGTTTACCTGGGTGTCTGTTTACCTGGGTGTCTGTCTGTGTCTCTGTCTTGGTGACTGTCTCTCTATGTCTCTGTCTGTCTATCTGTGTCTCGGTTAGTCTGTCTGTCTTTCTGTCTGTCAGTCTGTCTCACTCTGTTCTGTATGTGTGTCCGTATATCTGTCTGTGTCTCTGAGTGTCTGTCTGTGTCTCTGTCTGTCTGGGTGACTGTTTGTGTCTCTGGGTGTCTGTCTGTGTCTCTGTCTGTCTGGGTGACTGTTTGTGTCTCTGGGTGTCTGTCTGTGTCTCTGTCTGTCTGGGTGTCTGTTTGTACTTCTGGGAGTGTCTTTATTTAGGTGTCTGTCTGTCTGTGTCTTTTCCAGGTGTCTTTCAGTATCTCTGTCTGCCTGGCTGTTTGTCTCTGTCTGTCTGGGTGTCTGTGCCCGTCTATGTTTGATTGTGTGTTTATGTCTCTGTTTAACTGTCTGTCTGGGTATGTGTCTGTGTCTCTGTCTGGGTGACTGTCTATCTATGTCTCCGTCTGTCTATCTGTGTCTCGGTTAGTCTGTCTGTCTTTCTGTCTGTCAGTCTGTCTCACTCTGTTCTGTTTGTGTGTCCGTATATCTGTCTGTGTCTCTGGGTGTCTGTTTACCTGGGTGTCTGTCTGTGTCTCTGTCTGTCTGGGTGACTGTTTGTGTCTCTGGGTGTCTGTCTGTGTCTCTGTCTGTCTGGGTGACTGTTTGTGACTCTGGGTGTCTGTCTGTGTCTCTGTCTGTCTGGGTGTCTGTTTGTACGTCTGAGTGTGTCTTTATTTAGGTGTCTGTCTGTCTTAGTGTCTGTCTGTCTGTGTCTTTTCCAGGTGTCTTTCTATATCTTTGTCTGCCTGGCTGTTTGTCTTTGACTGTCTGGGTGCCTTTCTGTCTGGGTGTCTGTGCCCATCTATGTTTGATTGTGTGTTTATGTCTCTGTTTAACTGTCTGTCTGGGTATGTGTCTGTGTCTCTGTCTGGGTGACTGTCTCTCTATGTCTCCGTCTGTCTATCTATGTCTCGGTTAGTCTGTCTGTCTTTCTGTCTGTCAGTCTGTCTCACTCTGTTCTGTTTGTGTGTCTGTATATCTGTCTGTGTCTCTGGGTGTCTGTTTACCTGGGTGTCTGTCTGTGTCTCTGTCTGTCGGGGTGACTGTTTGTGTCTCTGGGTGTCTGTCTGTGTCTCTGTCTGTCTGGGTGTCTGTTTGTACGTCTGAGTGTGTCTTTATTTAGGTGTCTGTCTGTCTTAGTGTCTGTCTGTCTGTGTCTTTTCCAGGTGTCTTTCTATGTCTTTGTCTGCCTGGCTGTTTGTCTTTGACTGTCTGGGTGCCTTTCTGTCTGGGTGTCTGTGCCCATCTATGTTTGATTGTGTGTTTATGTCTCTGTTTAACTGTCTGTCTGGGTATGTGTCTGTGTCTCTGTCTGGGTGACTGTCTCTCTATGTCTCCGTCTGTCTATCTATGTCTCGGTTAGTCTGTCTGTCTTTCTGTCTGTCAGTCTGTCTCACTCTGTTCTGTTTGTGTGTCCGTATATCTGTCTGTTTACCTGGGTGTCTGTTTACCTGGGTGTCTGTTTACCTGGGTGTCTGTCTGTGTCTCTGTCTGGGTGACTGTCTCTTTATGTCTCTGTCTGTCTGTCTGTGTCTCGGTTAGTCTGTCTGTCTTTCTGTCTGTCAGTCTGTCTCACTCTGTTCTGTTTGTGTGTCCGTATATCTGTCTGTTTACCTGGGTGTCTGTTTACCTGGGTGTCTGTCTGTGTCTCTGTCTGTCTGGGTGACTGTTTGTGACTCTGGGTGTCTGTCTGTGTCTCTGTCTGTCTGGGTGTCTCTTTGTACGTCTGAGTGTGTCTTTATTTAGGTGTCCGTCTGTCTTAGTGTCTGTCTGTCTTTGTCTTTTCCAGGTGTCTTTCTGTATCTCTGTCTGCCTGGCTGTTTGTCTCTGTCTGTCTGGGTGCCTTTCTGTTTGGGTGTCTGTGTCCGTCTATGTTTGATTGTGTGTTTATGTCTCTGTTTAACTGTCTGTCTGGGTATGTGTCTGTGTCTCTGTCTGGGTGACTGTCTCTCTATGCCTCCGTCCGTCTATCTATGTCTCGGTTAGTCTGTCTGTCTTTCTGTCTGTCAGTCTGTCTCACTCTGCTCTGTTTGTGTGTCCGTATATCTGTCTGTTTACCTGGGTGTCTGTTTACCTGGGTGTCTGTCTGTGTCTCTGTCTTGGTGACTGTCTCTCTATGTCTCTGTCTGTCTATCTGTGTCTCGGTTAGTCTGTCTGTCTTTCTGTCTGTCAGTCTGTCTCACTCTGTTCTGTATGTGTGTCCGTATATCTGTCTGTGTCTCTGAGTGTCTGTCTGTGTCTCTGTCTGTCTGGGTGACTGTTTGTGTCTCTGGGTGTCTGTCTGTGTCTCTGTCTGTCTGGGTGACTGTTTGTGTCTCTGGGTGTCTGTCTGTGTCTCTGTCTGTCTGGGTGTCTGTTTGTACTTCTGGGAGTGTCTTTATTTAGGTGTCTGTCTGTCTGTGTCTTTTCCAGGTGTCTTTCAGTATCTCTGTCTGCCTGGCTGTTTGTCTCTGTCTGTCTGGGTGTCTGTGCCCGTCTATGTTTGATTGTGTGTTTATGTCTCTGTTTAACTGTCTGTCTGGGTATGTGTCTGTGTCTCTGTCTGGGTGACTGTCTATCTATGTCTCCGTCTGTCTATCTGTGTCTCGGTTAGTCTGTCTGTCTTTCTGTCTGTCAGTCTGTCTCACTCTGTTCTGTTTGTGTGTCCGTATATCTGTCTGTGTCTCTGGGTGTCTGTTTACCTGGGTGTCTGTCTGTGTCTCTGTCTGTCTGGGTGACTGTTTGTGTCTCTGGGTGTCTGTCTGTGTCTCTGTCTGTCTGGGTGACTGTTTGTGACTCTGGGTGTCTGTCTGTGTCTCTGTCTGTCTGGGTGTCTGTTTGTACGTCTGAGTGTGTCTTTATTTAGGTGTCTGTCTGTCTTAGTGTCTGTCTGTCTGTGTCTTTTCCAGGTGTCTTTCTATATCTTTGTCTGCCTGGCTGTTTGTCTTTGACTGTCTGGGTGCCTTTCTGTCTGGGTGTCTGTGCCCATCTATGTTTGATTGTGTGTTTATGTCTCTGTTTAACTGTCTGTCTGGGTATGTGTCTGTGTCTCTGTCTGGGTGACTGTCTCTCTATGTCTCCGTCTGTCTATCTATGTCTCGGTTAGTCTGTCTGTCTTTCTGTCTGTCAGTCTGTCTCACTCTGTTCTGTTTGTGTGTCTGTATATCTGTCTGTGTCTCTGGGTGTCTGTTTACCTGGGTGTCTGTCTGTGTCTCTGTCTGTCGGGGTGACTGTTTGTGTCTCTGGGTGTCTGTCTGTGTCTCTGTCTGTCTGGGTGTCTGTTTGTACGTCTGAGTGTGTCTTTATTTAGGTGTCTGTCTGTCTTAGTGTCTGTCTGTCTGTGTCTTTTCCAGGTGTCTTTCTATGTCTTTGTCTGCCTGGCTGTTTGTCTTTGACTGTCTGGGTGCCTTTCTGTCTGGGTGTCTGTGCCCATCTATGTTTGATTGTGTGTTTATGTCTCTGTTTAACTGTCTGTCTGGGTATGTGTCTGTGTCTCTGTCTGGGTGACTGTCTCTCTATGTCTCCGTCTGTCTATCTATGTCTCGGTTAGTCTGTCTGTCTTTCTGTCTGTCAGTCTGTCTCACTCTGTTCTGTTTGTGTGTCCGTATATCTGTCTGTTTACCTGGGTGTCTGTTTACCTGGGTGTCTGTTTACCTGGGTGTCTGTCTGTGTCTCTGTCTGGGTGACTGTCTCTTTATGTCTCTGTCTGTCTGTCTGTGTCTCGGTTAGTCTGTCTGTCTTTCTGTCTGTCAGTCTGTCTCACTCTGTTCTGTTTGTGTGTCCGTATATCTGTCTGTTTACCTGGGTGTCTGTTTACCTGGGTGTCTGTCTGTGTCTCTGTCTGTCTGGGTGACTGTTTGTGACTCTGGGTGTCTGTCTGTGTCTCTGTCTGTCTGGGTGTCTCTTTGTACGTCTGAGTGTGTCTTTATTTAGGTGTCTGTCTGTCTTAGTGTCTGTCTGTCTGTCTTTGTCTTTTCCAGGTGTCTTTCTGTATCTCTGTCTGCCTGGCTGTTTGTCTCTGTCTGTCTGGGTGCCTTTCTGTCTGGGTGTCTGTGTCCGTCTATGTTTGATTGTGTGTTTATGTCTCTGTTTAACTGTCTGTCTGGGTATGTGTCTGTGTCTCTGTCTGGGTAACTGTCTCTCTATGTTTCTGTCTGTCTATCTTTCTTTCTGTCAGTCTGTCTCACTATGTTCTGTTTGTGTGTCCGTATATCTGTCTGTGTCTCTGGGTGTCTGTTTACCTGGGTGTCTGTCTGTGTCTCTGTCTGTCTGGGTGACTGTTTGTGACTCTGGGTGTCTGTCTGTGTCTCTGTCTGTCTGGGTGTCTGTTTGTACGTCTGAGTGTGTCTTTATTTAGGTGTCTGTCTGTCTTAGTCTCTGTCTGTCTGTGTCTTTTCCAGGTGTCTTTCTATATCTTTTTCTGCCTGGCTGTTTGTCTTTGACTGTCTGGGTGCCTTTCTGTCTGGGTGTCTGTGCCCATCTATGTTTGATTGTGTGTTTATGTCTCCGTTTAACTGTCTGTCTGGGTATGTGTCTGTGTCTCTGTCTGGGTGACTGTCTCTCTATGTCTCCGTCTGTCTATCTATGTCTCGGTTAGTCTGTCTGTCTTTCTGTCTGTCCGTCTGTCTCACTCTGTTCTGTTTGTGTGTCCGTATATCTGTCTGTTTACCTGGGTGTCTGTTTACCTGGGTGTCTGTCTGTGTCTCTGTCTGTCTGGGTGACTGTTTGTGACTCTGGGTGTCTGTCTGTCTTTCTGTCTGTCAGTCTGTCTCACTCTGTTATGTTTGTGTGTCCTGATGAAGAAATATATTGACCCATAGAAAACTTGAAGCCAAATGGTAACTGTCTGGGCCCAGCCTACTGTGCTGCCCCCCCCCCACCCCCCAGATCAAGGTAACCCCTACGTGTAGACTTGCTAATTGAGCCAGCAGACACCACCTAGGTACTACCCCAACCCCATGATGTGGATTCTTACCTTTTGTCTGTCTGTCCCTGACTTGCAGACCTAAAGGTGTATCTGTTGTGACCTACCCCCCTTCTCTCCCCCTGCCCTTTGTTGTACCCTCCCCACCTTTTGTTCCATCCCTATTTGCATATGGCTGTTTTCTGTATAAAAGTGTTCTTCTTCATTTGCTCTGGGTCAACTCACTGGATCAGATACCCTCTGTGACCGTCAGTTCACCAGTGTGCCGGCATGCTTCTTAATAAACACACCACCACAGCAAACCCCTCAACTGGACTCGATGATTTCTTCGACAGTCCGTATATCTGTCTGTTTACCTGGGTGTCTGTTTACCTGGGTGTCTGTCTGTGTCTCTGTCTGGGTGACTGTCTCTCTATGTCTCTGTCTGTCTGTCTGTGTCTCGGTTAGTCTGTCTGGCTTTGTGTCTGTCAGTCTGTCTCACTCTGTTCTGTTTGTGTGTCCGTATATCTGTCTGTGTCTCTGGGTGTCTGTTTACCTGGGTGTCTGTCTGTGTCTCTGTCTGTCTGGGTGACTGTTTGTGTCTCTGGGTGTCTGTCTGTGTCTCTGTCTGTCTGGGTGTCTGTTTGTACGTCTGAGTGTGTCTTTATTTAGGTGTCCGTCTGTCTTAGTGTCTGTCTGTCTTTGTCTTTTCCAGGTGTCTTTCTGTATCTCTGTCTGCCTGGGTGCCTTTCTGTCTGGGTGTCTGTGTCCGTCTATGTTTGATTGTGTGTTTATGTCTCTGTTTAACTGTCTGTCTGGGTATGTGTCTGTGTCTCTGTCTGGGTGACTGTCTATCTATGTCTCCGTCTGTCTATCTGTGTCTCGGTTAGTCTGTCTGTCTTTCTGTCTGTCAGTCTGTCTCACTCTGTTCTGTTTGTGTGTCCGTATATCTGTCTGTGTCTCTGGGTGTCTGTTTACCTGGGTGTCTGTCTGTGTCTCTGTCTGTCTGGGTGACTGTTTGTGACTCTGGGTGTCTGTCTGTGTCTCTGTCTGTCTGGGTGTCTGTTTGTACGTCTGGGTGTGTCGTTATTTAGGTGTCTGTCTGTCTTAGTGTGTGTCTGTCTGTGTCTTTTCCAGGTGTCTTTCTGTATCTCTGTCTGCCTGGCTGTTTGTCTTTGTCTGTCTGGGTGCCTTTCTGTCTGGGTGTCTGTGCCCATCTATGTTTGATTGTGTGTTTATGTCTCTGTTTAACTGTCTGTCTGGGTATGTGTCTGTGTCTCTGTCTGGGTGACTGTCTCTCTATGTCTCCGTCTGTCTATCTATGTCTCGTTTAGTCTGTCTGTCTTTCTGTCTGTCAGTCTGTCTCACTCTGTTCTGTTTGTGTGTCTGTATATCTGTCTGTGTCTCTGGGTGTCTGTTTACCTGGGTGTCTGTCTGTGTCTCTGTCTGTCGGGGTGACTGTTTGTGTCTCTGGGTGTCTGTCTGTGTCTCTGTCTGTCTGGGTGTCTGTTTGTACGTCTGAGTGTGTCTTTATTTAGGTGTCCGTCTGTCTTAGTGTCTGTCTGTCTTTGTCTTTTCCAGGTGTCTTTCTGTATCTCTGTCTGCCTGGCTGTTTGTCTCTGTCTGTCTGGGTGCCTTTCTGTTTGGGTGTCTGTGTCCGTCTATGTTTGATTGTGTGTTTATGTCTCTGTTTAACTGTCTGTCTGGGTATGTGTCTGTGTCTCTGTCTGGGTGACTGTCTCTCTATGCCTCCGTCCGTCTATCTATGTCTCGGTTAGTCTGTCTGTCTTTCTGTCTGTCAGTCTGTCTCACTCTGCTCTGTTTGTGTGTCCGTATATCTGTCTGTTTACCTGGGTGTCTGTTTACCTGGGTGTCTGTCTGTGTCTCTGTCTTGGTGACTGTCTCTCTATGTCTCTGTCTGTCTATCTGTGTCTCGGTTAGTCTGTCTGTCTTTCTGTCTGTCAGTCTGTCTCACTCTGTTCTGTATGTGTGTCCGTATATCTGTCTGTGTCTCTGAGTGTCTGTCTGTGTCTCTGTCTGTCTGGGTGACTGTTTGTGTCTCTGGGTGTCTGTCTGTGTCTCTGTCTGTCTGGGTGACTGTTTGTGTCTCTGGGTGTCTGTCTGTGTCTCTGTCTGTCTGGGTGTCTGTTTGTACTTCTGGGAGTGTCTTTATTTAGGTGTCTGTCTGTCTGTGTCTTTTCCAGGTGTCTTTCAGTATCTCTGTCTGCCTGGCTGTTTGTCTCTGTCTGTCTGGGTGTCTGTGCCCGTCTATGTTTGATTGTGTGCTTATGTCTCTGTTTAACTGTCTGTCTGGGTATGTGTCTGTGTCTCTGTCTGGGTGACTGTCTATCTATGTCTCCGTCTGTCTATCTGTGTCTCGGTTAGTCTGTCTGTCTTTCTGTCTGTCAGTCTGTCTCACTCTGTTCTGTTTGTGTGTCCGTATATCTGTCTGTGTCTCTGGGTGTCTGTTTACCTGGGTGTCTGTCTGTGTCTCTGTCTGTCTGGGTGACTGTTTGTGTCTCTGGGTGTCTGTCTGTGTCTCTGTCTGTCTGGGTGACTGTTTGTGACTCTGGGTGTCTGTCTGTGTCTCTGTCTGTCTGGGTGTCTGTTTGTACGTCTGAGTGTGTCTTTATTTAGGTGTCTGTCTGTCTTAGTGTCTGTCTGTCTGTGTCTTTTCCAGGTGTCTTTCTATATCTTTGTCTGCCTGGCTGTTTGTCTTTGACTGTCTGGGTGCCTTTCTGTCTGGGTGTCTGTGCCCATCTATGTTTGATTGTGTGTTTATGTCTCTGTTTAACTGTCTGTCTGGGTATGTGTCTGTGTCTCTGTCTGGGTGACTGTCTCTCTATGTCTCCGTCTGTCTATCTATGTCTCGGTTAGTCTGTCTGTCTTTCTGTCTGTCAGTCTGTCTCACTCTGTTCTGTTTGTGTGTCTGTATATCTGTCTGTGTCTCTGGGTGTCTGTTTACCTGGGTGTCTGTCTGTGTCTCTGTCTGTCGGGGTGACTGTTTGTGTCTCTGGGTGTCTGTCTGTGTCTCTGTCTGTCTGGGTGTCTGTTTGTACGTCTGAGTGTGTCTTTATTTAGGTGTCTGTCTGTCTTAGTGTCTGTCTGTCTGTGTCTTTTCCAGGTGTCTTTCTATATCTTTGTCTGCCTGGCTGTTTGTCTTTGACTGTCTGGGTGCCTTTCTGTCTGGGTGTCTGTGCCCATCTATGTTTGATTGTGTGTTTATGTCTCTGTTTAACTGTCTGTCTGGGTATGTGTCTGTGTCTCTGTCTGGGTGACTGTCTCTCTATGTCTCCGTCTGTCTATCTATGTCTCGGTTAGTCTGTCTGTCTTTCTGTCTGTCAGTCTGTCTCACTCTGTTCTGTTTGTGTGTCCGTATATCTGTCTGTTTACCTGGGTGTCTGTTTACCTGGGTGTCTGTTTACCTGGGTGTCTGTCTGTGTCTCTGTCTGGGTGACTGTCTCTTTATGTCTCTGTCTGTCTGTCTGTGTCTCGGTTAGTCTGTCTGTCTTTCTGTCTGTCAGTCTGTCTCACTCTGTTCTGTTTGTGTGTCCGTATATCTGTCTGTTTACCTGGGTGTCTGTTTACCTGGGTGTCTGTCTGTGTCTCTGTCTGTCTGGGTGACTGTTTGTGACTCTGGGTGTCTGTCTGTGTCTCTGTCTGTCTGGGTGTCTCTTTGTACGTCTGAGTGTGTCTTTATTTAGGTGTCTGTCTGTCTTAGTGTCTGTCTGTCTGTCTTTGTCTTTTCCAGGTGTCTTTCTGTATCTCTGTCTGCCTGGCTGTTTGTCTCTGTCTGTCTGGGTGCCTTTCTGTCTGGGTGTCTGTGTCCGTCTATGTTTGATTGTGTGTTTATGTCTCTGTTTAACTGTCTGTCTGGGTATGTGTCTGTGTCTCTGTCTGGGTAACTGTCTCTCTATGTTTCTGTCTGTCTATCTTTCTTTCTGTCAGTCTGTCTCACTATGTTCTGTTTGTGTGTCCGTATATCTGTCTGTGTCTCTGGGTGTCTGTTTACCTGGGTGTCTGTCTGTGTCTCTGTCTGTCTGGGTGACTGTTTGTGACTCTGGGTGTCTGTCTGTGTCTCTGTCTGTCTGGGTGTCTGTTTGTACGTCTGAGTGTGTCTTTATTTAGGTGTCTGTCTGTCTTAGTCTCTGTCTGTCTGGGTCTTTTCCAGGTGTCTTTCTATATCTTTTTCTGCCTGGCTGTTTGTCTTTGACTGTCTGGGTGCCTTTCTGTCTGGGTGTCTGTGCCCATCTATGTTTGATTGTGTGTTTATGTCTCCGTTTAACTGTCTGTCTGGGTATGTGTCTGTGTCTCTGTCTGGGTGACTGTCTCTCTATGTCTCCGTCTGTCTATCTATGTCTCGGTTAGTCTGTCTGTCTTTCTGTCTGTCCGTCTGTCTCACTCTGTTCTGTTTGTGTGTCCGTATATCTGTCTGTTTACCTGGGTGTCTGTTTACCTGGGTGTCTGTCTGTGTCTCTGTCTGTCTGGGTGACTGTTTGTGACTCTGGGTGTCTGTCTGTGTCTCTGTCTGTCTGGGTGTCTGTTTGTACGTCTGAGTGTGTCTTTATTTAGGTGTCTGTCTGTCTTAGTCTCTGTCTGTCTGTGTCTTTTCCAGATGTCTTTCTATATCTATGTCTGCCTGGCTGTTTGTCTTTGACTGTCTGGGTGCCTTTCTGTCTGGGTGTCTGTGCCCATCTATGTTTGATTGTGTGTTTAAGTCTCTGTTTAACTGTCTGTCTGGGTGACTGTCTGTGTCTCTGTCTGGGTGACTGTCTCTCTATGTCTCCGTCTGTCTATCTATGTCTCGTTTAGTCTGTCTGTCTTTCTGTCTGTCAGTCTGTCTCACTCTGTTATGTTTGTGTGTCCTGATGAAGAAATATATTGACGCATAGAAAACTTGAAGCCAAATGGTAACTGTCTGGGCCCAGCCTACTGTGCTGCCCCCCCCCCCCCCCACCCCCCAGATCAAGGTAACCCCTACGTGTAGACTTGCTAATTGAGCCAGCAGACACCACCTAGGTACTACCCCAACCCCATGATGTGGATTCTTACCTTTTGTCTGTCTGTCCCTGACTTGCAGACCTAAAGGTGTATCTGTTGTGACCTACCCCCCTTCTCTCCCCCTGCCCTTTGTTGTACCCTCCCCACCTTTTGTTCCATCCCTATTTGCATATGGCTGTTTTCTGTATAAAAGTGTTCTTCTTCATTTGCTCTGGGTCAACTCACTGGATCAGATACCCTCTGTGACCGTCAGTTCACCAGTGTGCCGGCATGCTTCTTAATAAACACACCACCACAGCAAACCCCTCAACTGGACTCGATGATTTCTTCGACAGTCCGTATATCTGTCTGTTTACCTGGGTGTCTGTTTACCTGGGTGTCTGTCTGTGTCTCTGTCTGGGTGACTGTCTATCTATGTCTCTGTCTGTCTGTCTGTGTCTCGGTTAGTCTGTCTGGCTTTGTGTCTGTCAGTCTGTCTCACTCTGTTCTGTTTGTGTGTCCGTATATCTGTCTGTGTCTCTGGGTGTCTGTTTACCTGGGTGTCTGTCTGTGTCTCTGTCTGTCTGGGTGACTGTTTGTGTCTCTGGGTGTCTGTCTGTGTCTCTGTCTGTCTGGGTGTCTGTTTGTACGTCTGAGTGTGTCTTTATTTAGGTGTCCGTCTGTCTTAGTGTCTGTCTGTCTTTGTCTTTTCCAGGTGTCTTTCTGTATCTCTGTCTGCCTGGGTGCCTTTCTGTCTGGGTGTCTGTGTCCGTCTATGTTTGATTGTGTGTTTATGTCTCTGTTTAACTGTCTGTCTGGGTATGTGTCTGTGTCTCTGTCTGGGTGACTGTCTATCTATGTCTCCGTCTGTCTATCTGTGTCTCGGTTAGTCTGTCTGTCTTTCTGTCTGTCAGTCTGTCTCACTCTGTTCTGTTTGTGTGTCCGTATATCTGTCTGTGTCTCTGGGTGTCTGTTTACCTGGGTGTCTGTCTGTGTCTCTGTCTGTCTGGGTGACTGTTTGTGACTCTGGGTGTCTGTCTGTGTCTCTGTCTGTCTGGGTGTCTGTTTGTACGTCTGGGTGTGTCGTTATTTAGGTGTCTGTCTGTCTTAGTGTGTGTCTGTCTGTGTCTTTTCCAGGTGTCTTTCTGTATCTCTGTCTGCCTGGCTGTTTGTCTTTGTCTGTCTGGGTGCCTTTCTGTCTGGGTGTCTGTGCCCATCTATGTTTGATTGTGTGTTTATGTCTCTGTTTAACTGTCTGTCTGGGTATGTGTCTGTGTCTCTGTCTGGGTGACTGTCTCTCTATGTCTCCGTCTGTCTATCTATGTCTCGTTTAGTCTGTCTGTCTTTCTGTCTGTCAGTCTGTCTCACTCTGTTCTGTTTGTGTGTCTGTATATCTGTCTGTGTCTCTGGGTGTCTGTTTACCTGGGTGTCTGTCTGTGTCTCTGTCTGTCGGGGTGACTGTTTGTGTCTCTGGGTGTCTGTCTGTGTCTCTGTCTGTCTGGGTGTCTGTTTGTACGTCTGAGTGTGTCTTTATTTAGGTGTCCGTCTGTCTTAGTGTCTGTCTGTCTTTGTCTTTTCCAGGTGTCTTTCTGTATCTCTGTCTGCCTGGCTGTTTGTCTCTGTCTGTCTGGGTGCCTTTCTGTTTGGGTGTCTGTGTCCGTCTATGTTTGATTGTGTGTTTATGTCTCTGTTTAACTGTCTGTCTGGGTATGTGTCTGTGTCTCTGTCTGGGTGACTGTCTCTCTATGCCTCCGTCCGTCTATCTATGTCTCGGTTAGTCTGTCTGTCTTTCTGTCTGTCAGTCTGTCTCACTCTGCTCTGTTTGTGTGTCCGTATATCTGTCTGTTTAGCTGGGTGTCTGTTTACCTGGGTGTCTGTCTGTGTCTCTGTCTTGGTGACTGTCTCTCTATGTCTCTGTCTGTCTATCTGTGTCTCGGTTAGTCTGTCTGTCTTTCTGTCTGTCAGTCTGTCTCACTCTGTTCTGTATGTGTGTCCGTATATCTGTCTGTGTCTCTGAGTGTCTGTCTGTGTCTCTGTCTGTCTGGGTGACTGTTTGTGTCTCTGGGTGTCTGTCTGTGTCTCTGTCTGTCTGGGTGACTGTTTGTGTCTCTGGGTGTCTGTCTGTGTCTCTGTCTGTCTGGGTGTCTGTTTGTACTTCTGGGAGTGTCTTTATTTAGGTGTCTGTCTGTCTGTGTCTTTTCCAGGTGTCTTTCAGTATCTCTGTCTGCCTGGCTGTTTGTCTCTGTCTGTCTGGGTGTCTGTGCCCGTCTATGTTTGATTGTGTGTTTATGTCTCTGTTTAACTGTCTGTCTGGGTATGTGTCTGTGTCTCTGTCTGGGTGACTGTCTCTCTATGTCTCTGTCTGTCTATCTGTGTCTCGGTTAGTCTGTCTGTCTTTCTGTCTGTCAGTCTGTCTCACTCTGCTCTGTTTGTGTGTCCGTATATCTGTCTGTTTACCTGGGTGTCTGTTTACCTGGGTGTCTGTCTGTGTCTCTGTCTGGGTGACTGTCTATCTATGTCTCCGTCTGTCTATCTGTGTCTCGGTTAGTCCGTCTGTCTTTCTGTCTGTCAGTCTGTCTCACTCTGTTCTGTTTGTGTGTCCGTATATCTGTCTGTGTCTCTGAGTGTCTGTCTGTGTCTCTGTCTGTCTGGGTGACTGTTTGTGTCTCTGGGTGTCTGTCTGTGTCTCTGTCTGTCTGGGTGTCTGTTTGTACGTCTGGGTGTGTCTTTATTTAGGTGTCTGTCTGTCTTAGTGTCTGTCTGTCTGTGTCTTTTCCAGGTGTCTTTCTGTATTTCTGTCTGCCTGTCTCTGTCTGTCTTGGTGTCTTTCTGTCTGTTTCCGTCTACGTTTGATTGTGTGTTTATGTCTTTGTGTGACTGTCTTTCTGGGTGTCTGTCTAGGTGTCTATCTATTTGTCTGTGTCTCTGTCTAAGTGTATGTTTGGGTGTCTTTCTGTCTAGGTGTCTGTCTGTCTGTATCTTCTTCTGGAAGTGTTTCTCTATCTCTGTCTGGCTGGCCATCTTTCTGTCCTGGAGTCTGTCTGTGTCTCTCTCTGTCTGGGTGTCTGTCCAGGTATCTGTATGTCTGTGTCTCGATATGTATGTTTGTCTTGGTGTCTGTTTCTCTATGTCTCCGTCTGTCTATCTGTGTCTCAGTTAGTCTGTCTGTCTTTCTGTCTATCAGTCTGTCTCACTCTGTTCTGTTTCTGTTACCGTATATCTGTCTGTGTCTCTGGGTGTCTTTCTGTGTCTCTGTCTGTCTGGGTGTCTGTCTAGGTGTCTATCTATTTGTCTGTGTCTCTGTCTAAGTGTATGTTTGGGTGTCTTTCTGTCTAGGTGTCTGTCTGTCTGTATCTTCTTCTGGAAGTGTTTCTCTGTACTAGAGTCTGTCTGTCTGTGTCTCTGTCTGTCTGGGTGTCTGTTTGTACGTCTGGGTGTGTCTTTATTTAGGTGTCTGTCTATCTTAGTGTCTGTCTGTCTGTGTCTTTTCCAGGTGTCTTTCTGTATTTCTGTCTGCCTGTCTCTGTCTGTCTTGGTGTCTTTCTGTCTGTTTCCGTCTATGTTTGATTGTGTGTTTATGTCTCTGTTTAACTGTCTGTCTGGGTATGTGTCTGTGTCTCTGTCTGGGTGACTGTCTCTCTATGTCTCTGTCTGTCTATCTGTGTCTCGGTTAGTCTGTCTGTCTTTCTGTCTGTCAGTCTATCTCACTCTGTTCTGTTTGCGTGTCCGTATATCTGTCTGTGTCTCTGGGTGTCTGTCTGTGTCTCTGTCTGTCTGGGTGACTGTTTGTGTCTCTGGGTGTCTATCTGTGTCTCTGTCTGTCTGGGTGTCTGTTTGTACGTCTGGGTGTGTCTTTATTTAGGTGTCTGTCTGTCTTAGTGTCTGTCTGTCTGTGTCTTTTCCAGGTGTCTTTCTGTATTTCTGTCTGCCTGTCTCTGTCTGTCTTGGTGTCTTTCTGTCTGTTTCCGTCTATGTTTGATTGTGTGTTTATGTCTCTGTGTGACTGTCTTTCTGGGTGTCTGTCTAGGTGTCTATCTATTTGTCTGTGTCGCTGTCTAAGTGTATGTTTGGGTGTCTTTCTGTCTAGGTGTCTGTCTGTCTGTATCTTCTTCTGGAAGTGTTTCTCTATCTCTGTCTGGCTGGCCATCTTTCTGTACTAGAGTCTGTCTGTGTCTGTCTCTGTCTGTCTGGGTGCCTTTCTGTCTGGGTGCCTGTGCCCGTCTATGTTTGATTGTGTGTTTATGTCTCTGTTTAACTGTCTGTCTGGGGATGTGTCTGTGTCTCTGTCTGGGTGACTGTCTCTCTATGTCTCTGTCTGTCTATCTGTGTCTCGGTTAGTCTGTCTGTCTTTCTGTCTGTCAGTCTCTCTCACTCTGTTCTGTTTGTGTGTCCGTATATCTGTCTGTGTCTCTGGGTGTCTGTCTCTGTCTGTCTGGGTGACTGTTTGTGTCTCTGGGTGTCTGTCTGTGTCTCTGTCTGTCTGGGTGTCTGTTTGTACATCTGGGTGTGTCTTTATTTGGGTGTCCGTCTGTCTTAATGTGTGTCTGTCTGTGTCTTTTCCAGGTGTCTTTCTGTACCTCTGTCTGCCTGGCTGTTTGTCTCTGTCTGTCCGGGTGACTTTCTGTCTGGGTGTCTGTGCCCGTCTATGTTTGATTGTGTGTTTATGTCTATGTTTAACTGTCTGTCTGCGTATGTGTCTGTGTCTCTGTCTGGGTGACTGTCTCTCTATGTCTCCGTCTGTCTATCTGTGTCTCGGTTAGTCTGTCTGTCTTCCTGTCTGTCAGTCTGTCTCACTCTGTTCTGTTTGTCTGTCCGTATATCTGTCTGTGTCTCTGGGTGTCTGTCTACCTGGGTGTCTGTCTGTGTCTCTGGGTGTCTGTCCGTGTCTCTGTCTGTCTGGGTGACTGTTTGTGTCTCTGTCTGTCTGGGTGTCTGTTTGTACGTCTGGGTGTGTCTTTATTTAGGTGTCTGTCTGTCTTAGTGTCTGTCTGTCTGTGTCTTTTCCAGGTGTCTTTCTGTATTTCTGTCTGCCTGTCTCTGTCTGTCTTGGTGTCTTTCTGTCTGTTTCCGTCTATGTTTGATTGTGTGTTTATGTCTCTGTGTGACTGTCTTTCTGGGTGTCTGTCTAGGTGTCTATCTATTTGTCTGTGTCGCTGTCTAAGTGTATGTTTGGGTGTCTTTCTGTCTAGGTGTCTGTCTGTCTGTATCTTCTTCTGGAAGTGTTTCTCTATCTCTGTCTGGCTGGCCATCTTTCTGTACTAGAGTCTGTCTGTGTCTGTCTCTGTCTGTCTGGGTGCCTTTCTGTCTGGGTGCCTGTGCCCGTCTATGTTTGATTGTGTGTTTATGTCTCTGTTTAACTGTCTGTCTGGGTATGTGTCTGTGTCTCTGTCTGGGTGACTGTCTGTCTATGTCTCTGTCTGTCTATCTGTGTCTCGGTTAGTCTGTCTGTCAGTTTGTCTCACTCTGTTCTGTTTGCGTGTCCGTATATCTGTCTGTGTCTCTGGGTGTCTGTCTGTGTCTCTGTCTGTCTGGGTGTCTGTTTGTACGTCTGGGTATGTCTTTATTTAGGTGTCTGTCTGTCTTAGTGTCTGTCTGTCTGTGTCTTTTCCAGGTGTCTTTCTGTATTTCTGTCTGCCTGTCTCTGTCTGTCTTGGTGTCTTTCTGTCTGTTTCCGTCTATGTTTGATTGTGTGTTTATGTCTCTGTGTGACTGTCTTTCTGTCTAGGTGTCTATCTATTTGTCTGTGTCTCTGTCTAAGTGTATGTTTGGGTGTCTTTCTGTCTAGGTGTCTGTCTGTCTGTATCTTCTTCTGGAAGTCTTTTTCTACCTCTGTCTGTATGGCTGTCTTTCTGTCCTAGAGACTGTCTGTGTCTCTCTCTGTCTGGGAGTCCGTCCTGGTGTTTGTCTGTATGTTGGTTTTGGTGTCTGTTTCTCTATCTCTCTGTGTCTCGGTTGGTCTGTCTGTCTTACTGTCTGTGTCTCTGTCTGTCTGTGTCTCTATCTGGGGGTCTGTTGGCTTGGGTGTCTGTGTGTCTATCTGCATGTGTCTCTGTTTGTCTCTGTATGTCTGTCTGGGTGTCTCTGTATTTCTGTGCATGTCTGTCTATCTGTGTCTCGGTTGGTCGGTCTGTCTGACTTTGTTCTGTCTGTCTGTGTCTCTGTCTATCTGTGTCTCTGTCTGTCTGTGTCTCTGTCTGTCTGCGTCTCTATCTGGGGGTCTGTTTGCTTGAATGGGTATCTCTCTATCGGTTGGCCTGTCTGTGTCTCTGTTTAAATTTCGGTCTTTCTGTCTGCCTTGGTGTCTGCCTGTCTGTCTGTGTCTTTTTGGGTGTCTCTCTGTATATCTGTGCACCTCGCAGTCTGTCTGCCTGGGTGTCTGTCTCTGTCTATGTCTGGGTGGGTGTGTGTCTGTCTGCCT
Organism: Nibea coibor; assembly: GCA_023373845.1. Classification (NCBI taxonomy): domain Eukaryota; kingdom Metazoa; phylum Chordata; class Actinopteri; family Sciaenidae; genus Nibea; species Nibea coibor. The sequence goes on from JALLKU010000195.1 coordinate 67,907, forward strand.
GGGTCTCTGTATGTGCGTTTCTTGAGATCTGTGTCTGTCTGTGTCTCTGTGTGGGTGTCTGTCTATTTGTCTGTGTTTTTGTCTGTCTCTTTCTCAGTCTGTCTATCTATCTGTCTGTTTGTGTCTCTGTCTGGATGACTGTTTGTCTATCTCTCTTTCTGTCTTTCTGTGTCTTTGTCTGGGTGTCTGTCTAGGTCTTTCTCAATCTGTCAGTCTGTGTCTTTTTTGGGTGTATTTCTGTATATTTGTGCGCCTCGCAGTCTTTCTGTCTGTCTGTGTCTCTGTCTATCTGGGAGTCTGTCTCTGTCTCTGTCTGGGTGTCTGTCTATTTGTCTGTGTGTCTGTCTGCCTGTGTCTCTGTATGTTTGTCGAGATCTGTGTCTGTCTGTGTCTCTGTGTGGGTGTCTGTCTATTTGTCTGTGTTTTTGTCTGTCTGTTTCTCTGTCTGTCTGTCTGTCTGTCTGTTTGTGTCTTTTTCGGGTGTATTTCTGTATCTCTGTCTGTCTGGGTGGGTGTCTGTCTATCTGTCTGTCTATCTGCCTGTGTTCTCTGTATTTCTGGGTGTCTTGGTCGGTCTGTCTGTCTGTCTGTCTGACTCTGTTCTGTCTGTCTACGTCTCTTTCTGTCTGTCTGTCTATCTGCCTCTGTCTGTTTGTTTGTTTGTTTGTTTGTCTGTCTGTTTGTCTGTATCTTCTTCTGGAAGTCTTTCTCTATCTCTGTCTGTCTGGGTGTCTTTTTGTCCAAGAGTCTGTCTGTGTGTTTATGTCTTTGTCTGCCTGTGTCTCTGTATGGATGTCTGTTTGCCTGGGTGTCTGTATGTCTGGGTGTGTATTTATTTGGGTGTCTGTGTCCGGCTATGTTTCATTGTGTGAGGAGTGGCACCCATTGTGTCAGGAGTGGCACCCGGTGTGGTCTTCTTCTGCTGTAGCCAATCTCTGTTCTATGTGTTGCGCGTTCAGAGATGCTCTTCTGCATACCTCGGTTTTAACACGTAGGTATTTGAGTTACTGTTCTATCAGCCCCAAGCAGTCTGGCAATTCTCCTCTGACCTCTGAGATTAACAAGGCATTTTCACCCACAGAACACTCTATGTCTGGGTGTCTGTCTAGATGTCTGTCGAGATCTCTGTCTGTCTGGGTGGGTGTCTGTCTATCGGTTGGTGTGTCTGTGTTCTCTGTATTTCTTGGTGTCTGTCTGCCTGTGTGTGTCTATGTCTATGTCTATGTCTGGGTGGGTGTCTGTGTGTCGGTCTGTCTGTGTCTCTATCTGGGGGTCTGTTTAATTGGGGGTCTGTCTGTGTCTCTGTCTGTCTGTGTCTCTATCTGGGGGTCTGTTTGCTTGGGGGTCTGTCTCTATCTGGGGGTCTGTCTGTCTGTCTGTCTGTCTGTGTCTGTTAACTGGGGGTCTGTTTGCTTGGGTGTCTGTCTGTGTCTCTGTGTGTCTATCTGCCTGTCTCTCCTATATGTATGTAATGTTCTGTCATATGACCTACAACCTGGATGGTTTAATGAAAATTTAAAAAATACAAATTTTGTAGAAAAAATAAAATCCAATAGAAAGGTGGTATCTGTGGTATATGTATGTATGTGATGTTCTGTCATATGACCTGAGTGTTTTTTTGTGTTCTTTTCTTACGTGTATCAGAGACAGTGAGTAAGGTGAGGTGAGGTGAGGTGAGATGATGTCTGGGTTCTCCAGAATGGATACCACGGCTGGTCACACTGTGCGCCGTGTTCCGCCCAAATTGCTCGCTCTCCTGGCTCGCCACCAGACCTCCACGGAGTCGGATCTGAATCGACTCCTAAGAGAGTGCAGAAAACATAACCATTACTCTCTATTCAATTACATCACATCATCCTACTTTCACTTTTCACTCTTTACATCTTCTGTATCTATACCCAGATGCAAGACATACAGAATTCGGGTCATTGTAAATGAGTCTGTATACATTTGCAGTACTGTATAAGTATTTTTACCATGACAATAAAAAGCAAAAAATAAAGAAAAGCTGTACTCCCTTGAATTGTCCCTTGAACATCAGGTTGTTGCTGGTAATCATGCTCAAGTGAAATGGTAAGGGCTGAAGAAACACAAACAAGGACAACAACGACAAAAAGAAGAAAATCAGTAAAGCTCCAATCATTGTAAGGAATTCATAGTGGTTAAGTGACCAAAGCAGCACCTTCTTCTATCTCCTTCGTGTAGTACTGCAAGACACACAAACAGTTGTGATGAGTGGCCCTGTGGCACCATCTACTGGACAAAACAAGCCATTTCACCCACCGTAGGGAGAAAAAACAAACAAAAACATCCATTCAACCCACAGTTGTAGGGCAGAAAACAGACGTGCTTTTACCCTCAAACCAGACCATGAATTGAAAATCCAATCAATTCAACTCTAAGCCTAACAGTCCAACAGCTGTAAGTTGCACAGCAAGAGCAGATTTATTTATTTGTTGTTGTTTTTTTTTTTCTTGTAGCTGCTTATAAAGGCAATACATTCGTTCTTCTTCATGTCTGGCAATCATATATGTCGTCATGGAATGTTTCACATGCGGCGCACATTGTGTGTGTGCCCCTTTCCTGCACTAGCAATGTTTGTCAAAGTTTAAACCCTTTGTTTCTCAAATAAATGAGTTTAAGAAGAGACAGTGCTGCTGCTTTTTTGTAACCCTATCACTGTTAATCTAACGTTAACAAGACTTCAATTATTTCACTAGACAACAAATACAGAGGCCGTTTATAAGATGGGCCTGAGTCGGCTTTACTTCCTTTACTTCAGGGTCTGCGACAGGATGTTGCAGATGTTCTATCAGCAATCACCATCTTCTTTGCTGCGGTGTCCTGGGGTGCGGGCATTGAGGCAAAGGACGCCAACAGACTGAACAAACTCATCGAATAGGCTTAATCTGTTTTCGGCTCTAAGCTTGCCTTCCCTGGAGGAGGTGATGGAGGAGAGGATGCTGGCAAAACTGCTGGCAATCATGGACAATCCCTCCCACCCCCTCCACACAACACTGGACAAGCTAAAGAGCAGCTCCAGCAACAAACTCACTGACAATACTATTAATATTAGCATGATATACTGTTGTTATTGTAGCGCCCTTTAGCCTAACTGGAAGAACACACTATAGACACTTACACTCTTACTAGGGTCGGATGAGTTGGACCCCTAAATCATTCAAATGGGGGAGCATAAAGTTGATGAGTTAACAATTCATTGCTTCAACAATCCTTTGGCAGTGTAATGAAAATTTTAAAAATACAAATTTTGTAGAAAAAAATAAAATCCAATAGAAAAGCGGTATCTGTGGTATATGTATGTATGTGATGTTCTGTCATATGATCTACTACCTGAGTGTTTTTTTGTGTTCTTTTCTTATGTGTATCACAGACAGTGAGTGAGGTGAGGTGAGATGATGTCTGGGTTCACCAGAATGGTAAGGGCAGAAGAAGGTCCAATCAGCTATAATCATTGTAAGGAATTCATGGTGGTTAAGTGACCAAAGCAGCACCTTCTTCTATGTCCTTCGTGTAGTACCGCAAGACACACAAACAGTTGTGATGAGTGGCCCTGTGGCACCATCTACTGGACAAAACAAGTTGTTTCACCTACCGCAGGTGTAAAGTATTTTTACCATGGCAATTATTCATCGTGAACTCATGTTTTAACATAAATGCACTTATTTCTATTTCTATTTCAAACAGCTCCTCTAATCACTATTTATCTTTTCAACCGCAGCCTATATCTCTTTGTAACTCGTTCTATCTGTAAAGGAACAGTACTTAAAAAGCTACAGTGCAATATAACACCTTATGTACTTACCAAATATCATAAAACATTCATCATAAACTGACATCATATCAACACAAATTTGCATCCCACTCACATACGCATCCCAGCTACACCGTTGGCACTTACATTACAGGTAATACCTGAGGTAGCGTAACTATAGCAACAACTCCCAATTACCGTTAGCATTTCGCTAACTTAGCGAGCTATTTTTTTTATGGTCAGTTTGCACTGTTCACGATGCTAGAAACAATACCAACGTGAGTTTAACATTAGGAAATATTCCTGTACCTGCGACTGATTTGATAAAATCATCTCAATGGAAGGCGTTTTCATACAACAGCTCTCTGTAGTCAACGTCTCAGGACAAAGGGTCATTGCGCTCTTGACCCTGACAATGAGTAAGGGCTGATGCGCCACCTTGTGGTTAGGCGGGGTAAACACTCTTAATTGAGATGATTTAGTAGTGTCTCTCAGTGCAATACCCAAAAGAGGTTCCAGAGAAAAGGCTCCCAGGGGAGCTCTAACAGTTGGTTTTTAACGAGCTGTCTCGGACACCTCCCCACTGATACGGGTAATATCATAATGTCATAATATCATTTTTGGTTTCCTGCTCAGTAATGAGCAGGGCATTCCTTCTCCAAATGATACTTCTCTAATCTGTCTCTCCTGTCCTTGAACTATTAATTTATGGCTATCTCTTCCTGCCAGACTCAGCAAAACACACAGCAAATAAGGGAAGTGCTTGAGACATGAAAAAACAAGATTAACACACTATATAAGTAAAAACATCTGAAAACCACAGCAAGTATCCCCCACACAATTACACCACCTGCACCAACCTGAAACGTTGATACAAAGCATCTGTCTGTCATACTGTCTTTGTATCTGATTGCCTGTCTACGTTAAATTTTTCTGAGAGACAATAGCCATTTATGAATTACCATGTCATTTTATCACATATAGTATGCGTTTTCACATAAACCTTTAAACATACACATATTGCATTCCTCTCACCACATGAAACCCATCAGGAACCCAGAAGTGGCCCAGTCAATGATGGAGGAGACAAAGCAGGTCCTCAAAAGGGGACAGAGGAAAAACCTCCTTCGGCTCTCCTATACAGGGTGGTCAACCTAAAAGAGACATGGAAACATATCTCTTTTTCTCTTTTGTGTGTTTCATCACAAATCAAGTATGAATTCATGTAACATTATAAGACACGTGACATACTCAACAAATCAGAGACATCTCAGGTGTCTGTCTATTTGTCTGTGTCTCTGTCTCAGTGTATATTTGGGTGTCTTTATCTTCTTCTGGATGTCTTTCTCTATGTCTGTCTGGCTGGCTATCTTTCTGTCCTAGAGTCTGTCTGTGTCTCTCTGTATGTTTGTCTTGGTGTCTGTGTCTGTCTATCCGTTTCTCGGTTAGTCTGTCTGTCTTTCTGTCTGTCAGTCTCTCTCACTCTGTTCTGTTTGTGTGTCCGTATATCTGTCTGTGTCTCTGGGTGTCTGTTTAACTGGGTGTCTGTCTGTGTCTCTGTCTGTCTGGGTGACTGTTTGTGTCTCTGGGTGTCTGTTTGTGTCTCTGGGTGTCTGTCTGTGTCTCTGTCACTCTGGGGGTCTGTCTGTACGTCTGGGTGTGTCTTTATTTAGGTGTCTGTCTGTCTTAGTGTCTGTCTGTCTGTGTCTTTTCCAGGTGTCTTTCTGTATTTCTGTCTGCCTGTCTCTCTCTGTCTTGGTGTCTGTCTAGGTGTCTATCTATTTGTCTGTGTCTCTGTCTAAGTGTATGTTAGGGTGTCTTTCTGTCTAGGTGCCTGTCTGTATCTTCTTCTGGAAGTGTTTCTCTATCTCTGTCTATCTGGGTGTGTTTGTGTCTCTGTGTGACTGTCTTTCTGGGTGTCTTTCTCTGTCTGGGAGTCTGTCTGTCTGTGTCTCTATGTATGTTTGTATTGTTGTCTGTCTGTCCATCTGTCAGTCACTAGGTTTTAAGGACAAGGGGGGGCTTAGCCCCAAGGAGATGCACAGGATGTGAGTGATCACTGCGTTCTGAACTAGGGGAATGGACTGACAACAAGCACCAGAGGGGCTGTCTGTACTGTACACTACAAAGTGAAGGGAAACAGCGAAGGGACAGATTTATCATCACATTTAAGTCCTTAATGATTCATTATAATCATTAGTGGTTTTATGATTATTTATTTTAACTGATATGCTGGCTGCTTCATATTGAATTGTATTTTTAATTTGAAAGTGCCAACTGGAAACTGTTGCCATGAAATTGTGTCTACCTTGACACTAGTGGATCAGTGTAATTCGCTGTGTGACCACAAGAGGGCAGAAAATCCTGTGATTATTATTTTAATGATAGCGGCTTTGCCAATATTAACACAATCCTGTAGAGACTTTATACAGTTTATAATTCTTATGAGTGTTGTGTATTATTTTTCTTCTAATAGCACAAACATACATATTACTTGTCTAGCTAGCAAAAAGGTTATCAAAGACAGCCATCAATACAGTGTGTTCGATTCTCACGTCTCCATTTTGTGGCTAAACAAAAATATCAAACTTCCTGTGAAAACGGCCTCCCGAGTGAGATGAAGAGAGCAGCAATGGTTCTCAAGTTTTCGTGACGAACATTAGTATGAAGTCAGTCACCTTTCAGCAGCCGCATGTTTTCTGCCTTCCCTGTGTTGTTGTAGTTTTCTGTTTGTCCACAAGATGGCGCCAAGAGCCTGTGAACAGTGTTTCACAGTGAAGGACGCGTCCTCGACAGAAGATTAACTGATATCAACTGATATTACTCCTAATATTTGTATGTATGGTGACATGTTACATACAAAACATGATCATAACAGCTGTGGCTGTCCTTAACCAGAATTAATCACGAGTTATTGCATTTTTAATTTGAAAGCGCCAACCGGAAACTGTTGCAGTGTAACTGTGTCTACCTAGACACTAGGGGAGCGGTGAAATTCTGTGTGACCACAAGAGGGCAGAAAGTCCCGTGATATTATTTTAATGATAGCGGCTTTATCAAGATTAACTCAAGTTTATTTAATAATTATAACGTTTTTTCATTCCTGTGGCGAGTTTATACAATATAATTCTCTCTCTAATAGCACAAACATGTTACTTGTCTAGTTAGCAAAAAGACTAGCTAGACTAACGTTCCGATTCTCACGTCTTGTTTCCGTTTTGTGGCCAAACAAAAATATCAAACGTTCTGTGATGACAGCCTCCTGAGTCAATTTCATTCATTCTTGAGTTATGCTACTTGGTCCTGTTTGAATTATATCTAAACTGCACCAGTAATTTAGTGTTAGTCCTTCGTGCACAAACGTTTCTTTTCGTCCTTGTCATCACTGTCTGCTTTTTTTAGATTTACACGGCATGCTTTCATACCAGAACCATTTTGGTCTGGTATCACTGCTATCCCTAATTTCGTCATTAAATCTCTCCCTAAGAGGTTAATGGGACACAGTTGTGATAATACCACTGAGGCTAGTCTGCTTTTCTTTGTTTTAGGATCGCTTATTTTTAGTGGCTTGGTTAAACGTTCAATAGTTACATGCCCTGTGGCTGATCTAACTCTTAAACCACTATTCGGCTGCGAAGGAAATTTTGTTTCTGTTTCGCTATATCGCACGACTGTTCTACAGGCTCAAGTGTCACACAAGAAAGTTATTGCTTTCCCTTGCACCTCTAATTTTATCCATGGCTTACTTCCTTCCTGTGATAGTAAAATCTCTGTTTGTAACAACAGAATCTCATCTACCTCATCATCTGTTGCTGTGTTTGTGTCTGTGGTGTCATCTATTTGTGTATGTGTGTGTGTGTGTGTGTGTGTGTGTGTGTGTCCACATGACCTGCGTCTGGAGTTAGTCATGCGGCACGATCCTTTTCTTGCCTGTCCTGCCCGGGCTCCGCTCCTTCGCCTCCTCCCGCTCTCCATCCTCCCCTCTGGGTCCTGGCTGGTCCTGGCCTATGCCAAAATGGGGTTTTAACAACCTCAAAGTTGAATTTATTATTCTTGTAAAAGAAGGAGCGTTTAACAGTGCAACACACAAAAGGGGTTACAGAGAAAAGGATCCCAGAGGAGCTCTAACAGTTGGTTTTTAACGAGCTCCCCACTGATACGTGTAATATCATAATGTCCTTTTTTGGTTTCCTGCTCAGTAATGAGCAGGGCATTCCTTATCCAAATGATACTTCTCTAATCTGTCTCTCCTGTCCATGAACTATTAATTTATAGCTATCTCTCCCTGCCAGACACAGCAAATAAGGGAAGTGCTCGAGACATGAAAAAACAAGATTAACACACTATATAAGTTAAAACATCTGAAAACCACAGCAAGTATCCCCCACACAATTACACCACCTGCACCAACCTGAAACGTTGATACAAAGCATCTGTCTGTCATACTGTCTTTGTATCTGACTGCCTGTCTACGTTAAATTTTTCTGAGAGACAATAGCCATTTATGAATTACCAATTGTCATTTTATCACATATAGTATGCGTTTTCACATAAACCTTTAAACATACACATATTGCATTCCTCTCACCACATGAAACCCATCAGGAACCCAGAAGTGGCCCAGTCAATGATGGAGGAGACAAAGCAGGTCCTCAAAAGGGGACAGAGGAAAAACCTCCTTCGGCTCTCATATACAGGGTGGTCAACCTAAAAGAGACAAGGAAACATATCTCTTTTTCTCTTTTGTGTGTTTCATCACAAATCAAGTATGAATTCATGTAACATTATAAGACACATGACATACTCAACAAATCAGAGACATCTCAGTAGCCAAAAGGTGGTGAAGTGGAGGCAGTCAGAGAGCAAGTCCTTTAAAATGGACCGAGGAGGAACAACTCCTCAGGCTCTCACATGTCAAGTGGTGAACTGTGTCTGGGTGTCTGTCTAGGTGTCTGTCTATTTGTCTGTGTCTCTGTCTAAGTGTATGTTTGGGTGTCTTTCTGTCTGGGTGTCTGTATCTTCTTCTGGATGTCTTTCTCTATGTCTGTCTGGCTGGCTATTTTTCTGTCCTAGAGTCTGTCTGTGTCTCTCTGTATGATTGTCTTGGTATCTGTTTCTTTATGTCTGTCTATCTGTGTTTCTGTCTGTGAGTATGTCTCACTCTGTTCTGTCTGTCTGTCTGTCCGTATATCTGTCTGTGTGTCTCTCTCTGTCTGGGAGTCTGTCTGGGTGTCTGTCCAGGTATCTGAGTCTGTTTGTGGCTCTCTGTATGTTTGTCTTGGTGTCTGTTTCTGTCTATCCATGTCTCGGTTAGTCTCTCTGTCTTTCTGTCTGTCAGTCTGTCTCACTCTGTTCTGTTTGTGTGTCCGTATATCTGTCTGTGTCTCTGGGTGTCTGTTTACCTGGGTGTCTGTCTGTGTCTCTGTCCGTCTGGGTGACTGGTTGTGTCTCTGGGTGTCTGTCTGTGTCTCTGTCTGTCTGGGTGACTGTTTGTATGTCTGGGTGTGTCTTTATTTAGGTGTCTGTCTGTCTTAGTGTCTGTCTGTCTGTGTCTTTTCCAGTTGTCTTTCTGTATCTCTGTCTGCCTGGCTGTTTGTCTCTGTCTGTCTGGGTGCCTTTCTGTCTGGGTGTCTGTGCCCGTCTATGTTTGATTGTGTGTTTATGTCTCTGTTTAACTGTCTGTCTGGGTATGTAACTGTGTCTCTGTCTGGGTGACTGTCTCTCTATGTCTCCGTCTGTCTATCTGTGTCTCGGTTAGTCTGTCTGTCTTTCTGTCTGTCAGTCTGTCTCACTCTGTTCTGTTTGTGTGTCGGTATATCTGTCTGTGTCTCTGGGTGTCTGTTTACCTGGGTGTCTGTCTGTGTCTCTGTCTGTCTGGGTGACTGTTTGTGTCTCTGGGTGTCTGTCTGTGTCTCTGTCTGTCTGGGTGTCTGTTTGTGTCTTTATTTAGGTGTCTGTCTGTCTTAGTGTCTGTCTGTCTGTGTCTTTTCCAGGTGTCTTTCTGTCTGTTTCGGTCTATGTTTGATTGTGTGTTTATGTCTCTGTGTGACTGTCTTTCTGGGTGTCTGTCTTGGTGTCTATCTATTTGTCTGTGTCTCTGTCTAAGTGTATGTTTTGGTGTCTTTCTGTCTAGGTGTCTGTCTGTCTGTATCTTCTTCTGGAAGTGTTTCTCTATCTCTGTCTGGCTGGCCATCTTTCTGTCCTAGAGTCTGTCTGTGTCTCTCTCTGTCTGGGTGTCTGTCCAGGTATCTGTATGTATGTGTCTCTGTCTGTATGTTTGTCTTGGTGTGTGTTTCTCCATGTCTCTGTCTGTCCATCTGTGTCTCGGTCAGTCTGTCTGTCTTTCTGTCTGTCTCACTCTGTTCTGTCAGTCTATGTCTCTGTCTGTCTGTGTGTCCGTATATCTGTCTGTGTTTGTGTCTCTGGGTGCCTGTTTGTACGTCTGGGTGTGTCTTTATTTAGGTGTCTGTCTGTCTTAGTGTCTGTCTGTGTGTGTCTTTTCCAGGTGTCTTTCTGTATCTCTGTCTGCCTGGCTGTTTGTCTCTGTCTGTCTGGGTGCCTTTCTGTCTGGGTGTCTGTGCCCGTCTATGTTTGATTGTGTGTTTATGTCTCTGTTTAACTGTCTGTGTCTCTGTCTGGGTGACTGTCTCTCTATGTCTCTGTCTGTCTATCTGTGTCTCGGTTAGTCTGTCTGTCTTTCTGTCTGTCAGTCTGTCTCACTCTGTTCTGTTTGTGTGTCCGTATATCTGTCTGTGTCTCTGTCTTTCTGGGTGACTGTTTGTGTCTCTGTCTGTCTGGGTGTCTGTTTGTACGTCTGGGTGTGTCTTTATTTAGGTGTCTGTCTGTCTGTCTGTGTCTTTTCCAGGTGTCTTTCTGTATTTATGTCTGCCTGTCTCTGTCTGTCTTGGTGTCTTTCTGTCTGTTTCGGTCTATGTTTGATTGTGTGTTTATGTCTCTGTGTGACTGTCTTTCTGGGTGTCTGTCTAGGTGTCTATCTATTTGTCTGTGTCTCTGTCTAAGTGTATGTTTGGGTGTCTTTCTGTCTAGGTGTCTGTCTGTATCTTCTTCTGGAAGTGTTTCTCTATCTCTGTCTGGCTGGCCATCTTTCTGTCCTAGAGTCTGTCTGTGTCTCTGTCTGTCTGGGTGTGTCTTTATTTAGGTGTCTGTCTGTCTTAGTGTCTGTCTGTCTGTGTGTTTTCCAGGTGTCTTTCTGTATCTCTGTCTGCCTGGCTGTTTGTCTCTGTCTGTCTGGGTGCCTTTCTGTCTGGGTGTCTGTGCCCGTCTATGTTTGATTGTGTGTTTATGTCTCTGTTTAACTGTCTGTCTGGGTATGTGTCTGTGTCTCTGTCTGGGTGACTGTCTCTCTATGTCTCTGTTTGTCTATCTGTGTCTCGGTTAGTCTGTCTGTCTTTCTGTCTGTCAGTCTGTCTCACTATGTTCAGTTTGTGTGTCCGTATATCTGTCTGTGTCTCTGGGTGTCTGTTTACCTGGGTGTCTGTCTGTGTCTCTGTCTGTCTGGGTGACTGTTTGTGTCTCTGGGTGTCTGTCTGTGTCTCTGTCTGTCTGGGTGTCTGTTTGTACGTCTGGGTGTGTCTTTATTTAGGTGTCTGTCTGTCTTAGTGTCTGTCTGTCTGTCTGTGTGTGTCTTTTCCAGGTGTCTTTCTGTATTTCTGTCTGCCTGTCTCTGTCTGTCTTGGTGTCTTTCTGTCTGTTTCCGTCTGTTTGATTGTGTGTTTATGTCTCTGTTTGACTGTCTTTCTGGGTGTCCGTCTTAGTGTCTATGTATCTGTCTGTGTCTGTCTTAGTGTATGTTTGGGTCTCTTTCGGTCTGGGTGTCTGTCTGGGTGTCTGCCTGTCTGTGTCTCTATGTATGTTTGTCTTGGTGTCTGTTTCTCTATGTCTCTGTCTGTCTGTCTTTCTGTCTGGGTGTCTCTCTTGGTGTCTGTCTGTCTGTGTCTCTATGTATGTTTGTCTTGGTGTCTGTTTCTCTATGTCTCTGTCTGTCTGTCTTTCTTTCTGTGTCTCTCTCTGTCTTTCTGACTGTTCTGTCTGTCTATGTCTCTGTATGTCTGTGTCTTTTCCAGGTGTTTTCTCTGTGTAACTGCCTGTCTGTTTCTCTATTTGGGTGTCTGTCCGTCTGGGTGTCTCTCTATTTGGGCGTCTATCTGTTTGGGTTGCTTTCTGTCTGTGTCTCTGTATGTGTCTCTATGTCTCTATCTGTCTGTCTAGTTGTGTTTCGGTCTGTCTGTCTTTCTTGTCTCTGTCTGGATGTCTGACTCTGTTTCTGTCTGTCCGGGTGTCTGCCTGGCTGTATTTCTCTCTGACTTTGTATATGTCTTTCTGTCTGTGTCTTTTTTGGGTATATTTCTGAATCTCTGTCTGTGTGGCTAGGTGTCTCTATTTCGGTGTCTGTCTGTCTGTCCATCTACCTGTGTCTCTGTATGTTTGTTTGTATCTGTCTCTGTCTGTCTGTCTTGGTGTCTATCTGTCTGTCAACCTGTATGTCTGTTTGTGTCTTTTTCTGTCTGTCTGTGTCTCTGTATGGATGTCTGTTTGTGTCTGTCTATGTCTCTGGGTGTGTGTCTGTTTGGGTGTCTTTCTGTGTAGGAGCGGTCAGTAAATCAACGCGCACTCTGTCGTAGTGTCACAATATACGTTCCTTTTATTGAGTAACGGCAACATAAATCAAACTCGTATTAAACAGAAAAAACCCGCTTAGACTCTCAAAATGCGGTTGAAAATTGTTTGCCCTTCCGCTCTCAAAACACACCCCCCTACCTGTGCTCAGGTGACATCTACAGATAGAGTAACACCCTTTGACATCATCATTGCATCCTCGTCATAATCATTTGAGATTTCTTAAAGGATTATGTTACTCACATGAATATTATATAAGTAAAACACAGATCAGTGTTATGGCTTCAACACTCCGGCGCCCAATTGACCGCTATAGGGCAATTCATACATTTACATATGAAGCATACACTCGAGCGTCCTTTGTGACAATATTCAAGATTGTCCATTGAATTTGAAAAATAATCCAAAAGGTAATCCAGATAATTCGAATAGTCCATTTGTCAAAACAAGTTTATAAAAATACAACAAAAAGGTCCAACGCCGATCTTTGTTTAAGAAAAGGAGAAAAGAGAGAAAAGAAACGTTCAACTAGGGCTTCAGGGGTCAAATAAGAAAAAAGGCCATAGGTCAGACCTGTCGCATCAGGTCATATCTTGTAGAAGGCACAGTTTTGTGATGGGCCTTTCCAAGGTGCCATTTTGTGTCTTGATCTTGACCCGACGTATATGTCCTTTTTTGTCGGGGAAGATTTCTGTGATTCTGCCCATGGGCCAGGAGTTGCGTGGTGAGCTTTCATCAATGATCAGCACTATGTCTCCATGTTTTAGATTCCTTTTGACCTTATTCCATTTCTGTCTCTCTTGTAGCAATGGGAGATACTCTCGTGTCCAGCGTTTCCAGAAGAGATCGGCTATGTATTGGGTTTGTCTCCATCTTCTTCTGGAATAGGTATCATCTTTGTCAAAGAGTCCGGGTGGAAGAGTAGGCATTCGCTTCATTTGGAGCAGGTGGTTGGGTGTCAGAGGTTCTGGATCTTTCACATCCTGAGATATGACTGTGATGGGCCGGTCATTCATAATAGCCTCTACTTCACATAACGCTGTTTGGAGACTCTCGTCATCCAGGGTCTGTTCTCTTGTGATGGAGTAGAGGATTTTTTTGATTATCCGGATGAGCCGCTCCCATACGCCTCCATGATGAGGACCATAGGGTGGATTGAAGGTCCATTTGATGCCTTCAGCGTGAATCAAATGCTGGATTTTACTGAGGTTAAGGTGATTAAGTGCTTCTCGAAGCTCCCGTTCTGTCCCAACAAAATTTGTACCATTGTCAGAAACAATTTCCTTCACTTGGCCTCGTCTGCAGATAAATCGTCGGAGTGCAGAAATGCAGGAGTCCGTATCCATTGAATAGGCCATCTCTAGGTGTACGGCTCTGCTTGCGAGGCATGTAAACAAGGCTCCATATCTTACTTTGCTGCGGCTACGCTTGACTTCTATGGGACCAAAGTAGTCCAGTCCAGTATGGGTAAAGGGTGGCAAGTCAGGTGTTATCCTGTGTAGAGGTAGGTCAGACATTTTTTGTGTCATTGCTGTTCCATGCCATCTCCTGCAGAGTATACAATCCCGTGTTATCCTTCTCGCAGCAGAGTTTGCTCTAATGATCCAGTATTTTGTTCTGAGTTTTGCGATCATTTGATTTCTTCCACAATGACCCACCAATGCATGGGTGTGGTGTAAGAGTATCTTTGACAGGTGGTTGTCTTTGGGTAGAATGGGAGGATGTTTGGTTTCTTCTGGCATAGCCAGCTTACTTAGTCTGCCTCCAACTCTCAAGATTCCCTGTTGGAGGATGGGATCTAATTTATACATCCTACTACTTCTCTTTATGGGCAAGCCCTTTTGTAGAGAGGTCATCTCATCTCGGAAGGATTGTTGTTGGACATAGGACACAAGTGATTGCTCAGCCTTGGTTAGATCCTCCACAGATAGCTGTGACCCAGTTGGGTGTCAGTTGTGTGTCAGATCTCGAATAGTAGACACTCTGTTAGCCACGTAGGTTTGAAACCTTCTGGAGTCATTTTGAATGTATTTTAAGACGGCGGTGCTGTCAGTCCAAAAAACGGAGTCTCTGAGGGTTAACTCAAGCTCTCTCTTCAGCATCCTGTCAATCCTAGCAGCAAGGACTGCGCTGGCAAGCTCCAGCCTTGGGATTGTCACTACCTTTAAAGGTGCAACTCTTGCCTTCCCAATCACAAACGCTATGTGAGGTAGTCCACCGTCTCTAGTCATCTTCAGATAGCTGACTGTCCCATAACCTCGCTCACTTGCATCGCAGAAGTGGTGCATCTGTGCTTCAGTAACTTCAAAATCTGGTGGCTTAAGGCATCTCCTAATTCTTAGGTTGGAAATCAGGTTAAGATCTTTCAGCCACTCCTTCCATTTATCTCTGTAAGCAGTTGGTATTAATTCATCCCATCCACAATTTAGCTTGCACAGGTCCTGCAGTATTCCTTTCCCTAGCACCCTGCATAACTGGTGCTAGGAAACCAAGAGGATCATATACTGAGTTCAACACAGACAAAATACTTCTACGGGTGATTGTTGATTGTTTCGGGGTGATCGAGAAGAAAAACATGTCTGACTCAATGTCCCATCGCATGCCAAGAGCTCTTTCTATGGGCAGTTTGTCTTTATCGAGGTCTAGATCTTTGACCTCTTTTGCCCTCTCTTCAGCTGGAACAGAGGCAAGAACTGCACGACTGTTACTAGTCCATTTGGTGAACTTGAATCCACCTGTGGCGCATACTGATCTGAGCTCTTTCACCAGACAGATTGCTTGGCTTTCATTTAGGACTGATTTGAGACAGTCGTCTACATAAAATTTGTGACGAATGGTGTTGAGAACTTCAGTGCTATAGTTTCCTTCATTATCATCTGCTGTCCGCTTCAGTGCGAAATTGGCACAGCTCGGGGATGAGACTGCTCCAAAGAGATGCACCGTCATTCTGTACTCCGCTAGCGGTTGGTTGGTATCGCCATCTGGCCACCACAGGAATCTGAGGAAGTCCACATCATGTTTCAATACTCTTACTTGATGGAACATTCTTTCAATGTCTCCCATCACTGCTACTGGTTCCTGTCGGAATCTAAGAAGTACACCCAACAAGGTGTTCGTAAGGTCAGGACCTTGCAGCAGCTCAGAATTCAGGGAAGTTCCTTGGAATGAAGAGGTACAATCGAACACCACCCGGATTGTCTTTTTTCTTTTGTGGTAAACACCATGGTGAGGAATGTACCACAGTCTTCCATCTTTCCGGGGGAGTTGTTCCTCTGGGACTCTCTCTGCATGCCCTTTCCTCAAGACATCACTCATGAAGCCATTATAGTCTTTCCGAAAGGCTTCATCTTTCTGGAATCTGCGGGCAAGACTTAGTGCTCTTTGTTCGCCACCTTCCTGTTGTTTGGCAGGCTGATGTTATCCTGACGGAACGGAAGTCGTATTTCATAGTGACCATCTTTTCTTTTGGTTGAGCTGTTCATCACATGCAAGAATTTCTTATCTTCAAATGAGTTTTCTTATTTTTCATTGTAGGCTAGCTCTGAGAAGTCCTGGTTGTATTGGTGTACAAGAAGCTCTTCCAACTTGACCACTGATATCTTATTAGACGTTATCTGTAGTCGACCATGCTCATCCATAGGTGCAGTACTGCCAAGAGGTCCATTTATAGTTCAACCTAGGCGTGTTAGGACTGCGTAGGGCCCCTCACCTTGACTATTGATGACTTTCAGTGGTTCCATAGCCTTTGGGACATTTGCACCGATCAATAGGCCTACCTCTGCCTTGATGGGTCTTAAGTGGACATCCTTTAAGTAAGGCCATCCTTTTATGTCCATCTCTGTTGGAATGTTCTCTTGACTGACAGGAATGGCATTTTGTGTGAAGACCTCAGGAAGCTCTATGAAGCTGTTGCCATCCAGGCTGCATACTTCCAGTCCTCTCATAGCATGGGTTTTCACAGACTTTTCATGTCCCATCGTTCGGAGTAGGATCTCTGTTTTCTTTCCTCTGACAGATAACTGTTCCATCAGTTTCTCCGTGACAAAAGTAGCATTGCTTCCAGGGTCTAAGAACGCATAGGTTTTTATCAAACAGCTGCCTTTATGTGCCTTCATCTTTACAGGTACCACTGCTAACTTGTACTTTGTGGTTAGGTCCCCTGTTTGTTCTGCTGATGACACCATAGCAATTTGTGCAGCCGCTGAAACTTTAGCAATGCAATTGCTCTTGGTGTCTGAATTCTGTTTAGCTACTGGCTTGGTATTTCCTGGAGTAAAGTTCTCTATATGCAAGACAGTGGGTTGTTTCTTCTCACAGGTACGACATGTGAGACGTTTCTTGCATTCTTTACTCATATGACCTCTGACCAAGCAGGCAAAACACAGTCCATTTTTCCTTAGCAGCTCAACTTTCTCCTTGTTGGGAATCTTTGCTATTGCTTCAGATGTTTCCATCACATGATCTCCTATACAGAAAGCACAAGGCTTGACGAAAGCATCCGTGGCTGTACGGATGCCCTCTGGCCTGTCTGCCCTTTTCTGTGCATTGATGTTCTTGTCGGTTTCTGTCTTGGGAACGACAGTCACAGCAAAGCTTTTCTTGCTGCTAGATCTCATATATGGTAAGTCTCTTTTGGATTTTCTCCCACTTGTGCTTCCAGCGGGGTCCTGGATATCCCCGAAGATGGGATCTTGAATTATTCTGGCCTGTTTTTCCATAAACAGAATAAGATCAAAGAATTTAGGTCTCTGCTGCGTTCTTTCAGTGATGTCACATACAGCAGACCGCCATTTCTCTCGAAGTTTAAATGGGAGTTTGGAAACAAGTCTTTTCATATTAGATGGTAGGTCCAGCTCTGACATGTATGGAAGGTCCTGAACTGCATTGCCACAGCCTCTTAGATAGAGGGCTTAGCTGTGAAGTGCCTTTCCGTCATCTGTACGAATTTGGTTCCAGTTTAAGGCCTTTTCAACATATGCAGATGTGACATTGAAATCATCGCCAAAATGATATTTAAGCAGACGCTTTGCTTCCTCGTAACCAGCTGTGGCGTTCATGTGAAAGCAGCTTTGCACTAGTTCTTTAGGCTGACCTACTGTATACTGTTCCAGGAAGTACAGTCTGTCCTCATTACTATCGGTTTTGTCCTCGATGTTGTGCTTAAAAGCCTTCATAAATGGTCTGAAAGTGAGAGGATCTCCGTCAAACACCAACACCTCCTTTCTTGGGAGTTTAGACTCTTTCTGCTGTATCACAAGCAGATCCGCCAAGTCTGTCTGTCTTTGTATTATGTTTATGAGATCAATGCTCGGAGCTATTTCACTTCTGGGAGTGGATTTGCCTCGTCTGTGTGGTCCATCAGATACAACAACTCTGGGTATGTGAGGGTTTGTTGTAGCCCTTGGTGGTTGCTCAGACTCTTTTGTCATTGCAGTTAGTGGTGGGTACTGGGTGTGGATCATTTTTTGTAGGGGTGTTTTAGGTATGGTTCCTATCCGTGCAAACTCCAGCTCTGCTAGACTTCCTTCTGTTTTGCCAGATGCATTTATTCGTTCCTCCATTTCTTTTCCAGATTCTGATGTTTCGTCAATTTCAAATTCCTCCAGCACCTTTAGCCTCGCATCAGCTGCAGCAATATCTGCTTCCAGGTCCAGGGACTCCATTTTTAAATCCAGCTGATGCTTCTCTATTTCCAGTTTGTGTTTTCTTTTGAGGGCTTCAGCTTTGGCCTGCAGAGCAGCTTTGTCTGCAGCAACCTTCACGCGTGCTGAAACTATAGATGAAGCTTTTGAACTTCTTGAACCTTTGGAACTTTTAGAACCTTTTAAACTCTTTGAACCAGTTTGTGAGACACTGTCCCCAACATCCACAAAAACTTGTGGATCAGGCTGAGTTTTTATCCATTGACCCACCTCAGTTAGAAAAGCATCGTAATCTGCCATTTTTGGCTCATACCAGTCCAAAGTTTCATTAATTCTCACATCTTCAGGCAACAGTTTCTGAACAGATTCATGACACCTTTTAAATTCATCCAGCAGCCTTAGAAATTCATTTGTACCTTCATTAATGTTGTCAACATCAGTACCCTCTTTCATCATTGTTTTTATTTCATTCATTTTCCGTGTGCAGTGTGAAAGTTTCCCTCTGCGAGTTGCACTGAGTGATTTGAACGCTTTCCTTCGTTGTGCAGCATCCATCTCAGTAACATCAGGTTCAGTGGCTCCGAATTCAGTTCCTTCTGCCATTGTTTCAGTTTTTATTCTCAGACGTTAATATTCGTTTGTACAGGTTTTTTCCAAGTAAACCCGACAGCTTTGTTTGAATATTCGTTAGGATTTCGGTTATTTATTTATACTCCTTAATGCGCACAGCCGTGCTTTGTTTCCGTTTCAGTCCGTTTATAGGTCATTTAAGTTACTTTATTTCCGTAAGCGTATATTTTATTTTCAGGCACCTTTCCACACTTTGTTTTGTATGTTGGATTTTATTTCCATTTGCTCGTGATATTTTCATTCATATCTTCGTATCGCTTTTAAAGTTTCCGCTTTCCGTGCAGCGATATTGATCCGTGGTGTCCTGCAGCCTATAGTTTTCAGTTATTTCATAGTTTATAGGCAGTTTATGGATTTATTTATCTGCTCGTCAAACACTTCCTTCACTTCATTTGTCACTTTTTAATGTTTGATCGTAACCAGAAAACAATGCATCCGCTCGTGTACTCACGGTACCAGTGATGTCAGATTCTGGCAGCAGTCCAAATTCAATCCGAAGACACTGACTCCGGTCTCATCCATTCATTTCCACGTTGACTGGCCTCCTTTCTTCCTTTCTGTCGTTCAGATGGGCAATTTTCAACTTCTTGTAGGAGCGGTCAGTAAATCAACGCGCACTCTGTCGTAGTGTCACAATATACATTCCTTTTATTGAGTAACGGCAACATAAATCAAACTCGTATTAAACAGAAAAAACCCGCTTAGACTCTCAAAATGCGGTTGAAAATTGTTTGCCCTTCCGCTCTCAAAACACACCCCCCTACCTGTGCTCAGGTGACATCTACATATAGAGTAACACCCTCTGACATCATCATTGCGTCCTCGTCACAATCTGTCTGTCTGGGTGGGTGTCTGTCTATCTGTCTATCGGGTTGTCTCCCTGTGTTCTCTGTATTTCTGGGTGTCTATCTGCCTGTCTGTGTCTTTCTGTATCTCTGTCTGCCTGGCTGTCTGTTTCTGTCTTATTTGATTGTGTGTTTATGTGTCTGTGTGACTGTCTGTCTGGATATCTCTCTATTTCGGTGTCTGTCTGTCTGTCTGTCTACCTGTGTCTCTGTATGTTTGTTCATCTCTGTTTGTCTGTCTGTCTGGGTTTCTGCCTGGTTGTCTAACTGTCTGCCTTGGTGACTGTCTGCCTGTCTGTATCTGTGTCTATCTGGAAGTCTTTCTCTATCTCTGTCTGGCTGGGTGTCTTTCTGTCCTAGAGTCTGTCTGTGTCTACGTCTAGGTGTTGTGTCTGTACGTCTGTATATCTGTCTGTCTGGGTGTCTGTTTGTGTCTCTGTCTGCCTGTGTCTCTGTATAGAGTATGTATATAGTCTATATAGCCTATTTGTGTCTCTGGGTGTCTGTCTTTCTGGGTGTCTGTCTTGGTGTCTATCTATTTGTATATTTCTCTATCTAAGTGCATGTTTGGGTGTCTTTCTGTCTGGGTGTCTTTCTGTGTCTCTCTCTGTCTGGGTGTCTGCCTGTCTGTGTCTCTATGTATGTTTGTCTTGGTGTCTGTTTTTCTATGTCTCTGTCTGGCTGTCTATCTGTGTCTCGGTCAGTCTGTCTGTCTGTGTCTCTGTCTGTCTGTCTGACTGTTCTGTCTGTCTATGTCTTTGTCTCGGGGTCTGTTGGCTTGGGTGTCTGTCTGTGAGTCTATCTGCCTGTGTCTCTCTATTTAGGTGTCTGTCTGTCTGGGTATCTCTCCATTTGGGTGTCTGTCTGTCTGGGTATCTCTCCATTTGGGTGTCTGTCTGTCTGGGTATCTCTCCACTTCGCCGTCTGTCTGTTTGTATCTTCTTCTGGAAGTGTTTCTCTATCTTCTCCGTCAATGTTTGATTGTGTGTGTGTGACTGTCTCTGTCTGTGTCTCTATGTATGTTTGTCTTGGTGTCTGGCCGTCTATCTGTGTCTCGGTTGGTCTGTCTGTCTGACTTTGTTCGGTCTGTCTATGTCTCTATCTGACTGTGTCTATCTGAGGGTCTGTTTGCTTGGGTGTTAATCTATGTCTCTGTGTGTCTATCCGCCTGTGTCTCTGTCTGCCTGGGTATCTCTCTATTTCGGTGTCTGTGTCTCTGTCTGTGTGTCTGTCTCATTGTCATGTTTAAGAAACCAGTCTGAGATGATTCGAGTCTATGTCTGGGTGGGTGTCTGTGTGTTTGTGTCTTTGTCTGCCTGTGTCTCTGTATGGATGTCTGTTTGTGTCTCTGGGTGTCTGTTTGCCTGGGTGTCTGCCTGGGTCTCTGTCTGCCTGGGTCTCTGTCTGCCTGGGTCTCTGTCTGCCTGGGTGTCTGTTTGTACGTCTGGGTGTGTATTTATTTGGGTGTCTGTCTGTCTGTGGCTTTTCCAGGTGTTTTTCTGTCTGGGTGTCTGTGTCCGGCTATGTTTCATTGTGTATTTATGTCTCTGTGTAACTGCCTGTCTCTGTGTGTGTCTGTGTCTCTGCCTGGGTGTCTGTCTATCTGTCTCTCTGGGTGGGTGTGTATCTGTCTGCTTGTGTCTCTGTATGTCTCTCTGTCTCTCTGTCTGTCTGTCTGTCTGTCTGTCTGTCTGTGTCTCTGTATGTCTGTGTGGGTGTCTGTCTAGGTGTGTGTCTGTCTGGCTGTGTGCCTGTATGTATATCTTTATGTATCTCTGTCTGCCTGGGTCTGTCTCAGTGCCTGTCTGTCTCTCTGACTGTCTGGGTGTGTGTCTGTTTGGGTGTCTGTCTGTCTCTGACTAGGTGTCTGTCAACGTGTATGTCTGGGTGTCTATCTGTTTGGGTTGCTTTCTGTCTGTGTCTCTGTATGCATGTTTGTCTTGGTGTCTCTTTCTCTATGTCTCTATCTGTCTGTCTGGCTGTGTCTCGGTCGGTCGGTCTGTCTGTCTGTCTCTGTCTGTCTGTGTGTCAATTTACCTGTGTCTCTGTCTGTCTGTGTATACCTGCCTGCGTCTCTGTTGGTGTGTCTGTCTGCTTGTCTCTTCTTCTGGAAGTCTTTCTCCATCTCTGTCTGTTTGGGTGTCTTTCTGTCCTTGAGTCTGTCTGTGTGTCTCTCCCCATCTGGGTGGGTGTATCTGTATATCTGTCTGTCTGGGTGGGTGTCGATTCATCTGTCTATTGGTCGGTCTGTCTATCTGCCTGTGTCTCTGTCTGTCTGTCTATCTGCCTGTGTCTCTGTTTGGGTGTCTGTCTGTCTGGGTATCTCTCTATTTGGGTGTCTATCTGTTTGGGTTGCTTTCTGTCTGTGTATGTACATTTGTCTTGGTGTCTCTTTCTCTATGTCTCTATTTGTCTGTCTAGCTGTGTTTCGGTCTGTCTGTCTCAGTGTCTGTCTGTGTCTCTGTCTGGATGTCTGACTCTGTTTCTGTCTGTCCGGGTGTCTGCCTGGCTGCATTTCTGTCTGTCTTTGTATATGTCTGTCTGTCTGTGTATTTTTGGGTATATTTCTGAATCTCTGTCTGTCTGGCTGTCCATATCTCTCTCTGTCTGGGTAGGTGTCTCTATTTCGGTGTCTGTCTGTCTGTCCATCTACCTGTGTCTCTGTATGTTTGTTTGTCTCTGTCTTGGTGGCTTGGTCTGTCTGTCTGTATCTTATTCTGGAAGTCCATCTCTGTCTGTCTGGGTGTCTTTCTGTCCTGGAGTCTGTCTGTATCTCTCTCTCCGTCTGGGTGGGTGTCTGTGTGTCTGTATATTGGTCTATCTGCCAGTGTCTCTGTCTGTCTGTGTGTCTATATGCTTGTGTCTCTGTATGTCTGTGTGTGTTTCCGTGTGGTGTGTGTCTCTCTGTATGTTTGATTGTCTCGGTCTGTCTGTCTTTATGTCTGTCCATATGTCTTTGTCCGTCTTTCTGTGTCTCTGTCTGTCTGGTGCTGCCTGGATGTCTATCTGTCTGTCTTACTGTCTTTGTATCTGACTGCCTGTCTACGTTAAATTTTTCTGAGAGACAATAGCCATTTATGAATTACCAATTGTCATTTTATCACATATAGTATGCGTCTTCACATATACCTTTAAACATACACATGTTGCATTCCTCTCACCACATGAAACCCATCAGGAACCCAGAAGTGGCCCAGTCAATGATGGAGGAGACAAAGCAGGTCCTCAAAAGGGGACAGAGGAAAAACAACTCCTTCGGCTCTCCTATACAGGGTGGTCAACCTAAAAGAGACATGGAAACATATCTCTTTTTCTCTTTTGTGTGTTTCATCACAAATCAAGTATGAATTCATGTAACATTATAAGACACATGACATACTCAACAAATCAGAGACGTCTCAGTAGCCAAAAGGTGGTGAAGTGGAGGCAGTCAGAGAGCAAGTCCTTTAAAATGGACCGGGGAGGAACAACTCCTCAGGCTCTCACATGTCAAGTGGTGAACTGTGTCTGGGTGTCTGTCTAGGTGTCTGTCTATTTGTCTGTGTCCCTGTCTAAGTGTATGTTTGGGTGTCTGTATCTTCTTCTGGAAGTCTTTCTCTATCTCTGTCTGGCTGGCTATCTTTCTGTCCTAGAGTCTGTCTGTGTCTCTCTGTATGTTTGTCTTGGTGTCTGTTTTTCAATGTCTGTCTATATGTCTTTCTGTCTGTCAGTCTGTCTCACTCTGTTCTGTCTGTCTGTGTGTCCGTATATCTGTCTGTGTCCCTGGGTGTCTGTCTGTCTCTCTGTTTGTACGTCTAGGTGTGTTTTTATTTGGGTGTCTGTCTGTCTCGGTATCTCTCTATATGGGTATCTGTCTTGGTGTCTGTTTCTCTGTCTAAGTGTATGTTTGGGTGTCTTTCTGTCTGGGTGTCTCTCTATTTGGGTGTTTGTTTTAGTGTCTGTATCTTTCTGTATCTCTGTCTGCCTGGCTGTCTGTCTACGTCTGTCTTGGTGTCTTTCTATCTGGGTGGCTGTTTCTGTCTATGTTTGATTGTGTGTTTATGTCTCTGTGTGACTGTCTTTCCGGGTGTCTATTTGTCTGCCACTCTGTCTAAGTGTATGTTTGGGTGTCTTTCTGTCTGGGTCTCTGTCTGGGTGCCTGTCTTTCTGTGTCTATGTCTGTTTCTGTGTCTGTCTGTCTGTCTCTCTGTATGGATGTTGTTGTATAAAATTTTTTGCATTAACACATAGCATAGCATTTCTGCACTAAAAACAGCTCATATCCTTTGCTTTAATGTGACTTACAGTTCTCTTATGATTCAGTGTGTGTTTTGATTCCTTTGAATTAACTATAATCCTTTTGCTCTAAGGGGGGCGTTTCGTTGATTTAAACATAAGCGTGTAAGGATCAAACATACACATAGTGTATAGTGGGTGAAGCACTTAAGGGAAATATAAAACGAGTGAAATCTATAATGGTACACAATGGGTGAAGTATTATGCTGATCTATATACTATGCTAACATTTGAAGTATCTACTAGTAACTGGAAACATTTTAATCATTGTCTTCTGTTCCTATGGCAAGGTCTTGTCTTCGCGAACTGCTGGAAGCCGTGAGTTCGCCAGCCACCGAAGACAGCGAGGATGACTACTATCCACCTGCACCGGCACCTCCTCGACCACCACGACCACAGCCACCAACCATGCCTACTGTGTTTACTGCACCACAGTTACGGCCTGTACCACTACAACCACGACCTGAACCGCCATCTCGAGATGATTCTCCTCCAGGCCCCAACGACATTACAGGTCAAAAGTTGGCAGACATGGACATGCCCCAATTCCGTCAGTACCTTTCTCTGCATGGGCTGAACCAAAATCCTGCTAAGATTGCAGAATTGACAGCTCTGAGGCTGAGGGCGAAGAAGAATCGCTGTTCAAACCAATACCAGAAAAAGCTCAGACGCCGCCTTAGACAAGCGACCATTGACAACTCTCAGCTCAGGCATGAGCTCACTATGATGCAACAACACCTTGCACAGGCTCGCCAACAACGGTCAGCGAGAGAGTACCACTTACAACAAGATCTCGATCAGTCATACCAGCAACAAGCTATGATAAGGCAGCAAATGCTGCATGAGTGTGACAACCTGCGGCAGCTGCTAGCCAGCAGAGATCAGCTCATCTACGACCTGGTTCAGCGCCACTTGGCTGACATCTCTCGTTAAAACGGCCACAGAATATTTCTTCCCTTACGGACTGCCTAATGTCATCATATCTCACACCCACACTGCTACGCAATCCTGTATATTATCCTATGGACTGCCACATTATCTAATAATCATTTCATGTTCACCTTTTGTCTGTATACCTTAGTTGCCTGTGTGAGAATAGCTCCGTGTTGTACTTAACATGACATGTTGATAAAAAGCTCTTCTGCACAGCAGCGTCGCGGTGGTTGTGACTAGGGAATATCAGTCACAAAGGGGGGATATGTTGTATAAAATTTTTTGCATTAACACATAGCATAGCATTTCTGCACTAAAAACAGCTCATATCCTTTGCTTTAATGTGACTTACAGTTCTCTTATGATTCAGTGTGTGTTTTGATTCCTTTGAATTAACTATAATCCTTTTGCTCTAAGGGGGGCGTTTCGTTGATTTAAACATATAAGCGTGTAAGGATCAAACATACACATAGTGTATAGTGGGTGAAGCACTTAAGGGAAATATAAAACGAGTGAAATCTATAATGGTACACAATGGGTGAAGTATTATGCTGATCTATATACTATGCTAACATTTGAAGTATCTACTAGTAACTGGAAACATTTTAATCATTGTCAATCACTGGAAGTAGAGCCCCTCCTCTGAGGCGATGCATGATTAAAGTATGATTGAAGTATTGTATTTTTGAAAACATGTAATACTCAAATAGTCACACTGAGAGTAGAGTGATGGATGAAGTAAACTATGTTAAACACACTGGTTTGATAGTATATTGAGCACCTGATATTCAATGTATAACCTACTGAGTGTAAAAGCACAAGAGTAATGAAGTAGTGAACACTTGACCTTGTAGTATGTAATTCCTTGTAGTATGTGATTCGTATTAGCACAAGGCATATTAAACTTTTAAAGGTGCAGTAAAAGGTTCTGTGACATAATGGTGTAAGACTTGGTATTATAGGGACTTTTAAAAATATTGTGATGATAAGGCCCAAACACAACATGTTTTGTGTTTCGCACGTGTAATTTGGAAAAAAGGAAACGTGATGGGCCTCAGTGGGCTGCGGGTCAGGTGGCCCAACACGAGACACGGTTAGGTAATGGAAAAGTACCATGAATCCGACTTGGAAAGTCCCGAGGAGATGCACCTGGACCATGGATTGCACCATTAGGTCAGAGCGGAAGTTGGAAAATAATAGGCTGGACATATTTGGGTTTGGGTAATTTGCATACAGGTATATTAGAGAAAGCCCGAGTCAGCAGAGTCAGTCCATCCATGGGTGACTCGGGCTCTTGTTGTCTGTAAAGATAATAAAGAGTTCTTTCTGCTGCCAACACCTGACGAATCCTGGGTATTATTGCATGCTGAAGAAGAGAGCAACATTCGACCTAATTGGGACCAGAAAATCAGGGGAGTCGCAGTTCAAGATCAAAGTAGATATTTCTGAGACAACATTTCTTGGCGAGCCAGCCAGGAGGCTGAGAAAAAATCGGCTAGCGGAGACCTTGGACATTTCCAGGACGGTGATATTCAGAGGCGCATCTTGACACTCACAGGCCACCAAATTAAAAAGGTAAGCAGAGCCTTTTTTCTAAAAAATCTGCAAATTTGAGTGAGTTGTCCGAGTGCGTGTCTGGATGATCCGCCCAGGTCAGACCCCGCCGTACTCATGCCTCAAAGAACCTAGATAAGACTGAAAATTACTAAAACAACCTAGAGAACTAACTATGTGTTAAATGTGGATGAGTCAGGATTGGGAGTAGAATTTTTGTCTGTTTGTTTTGTCGCTGTATGTCTGTTCGTGATAATGTCTGTCTGTACGCAATCTTGTCCAGTCTAATAAGTTTGACCATGGTGCGAGAGAATGCCTGACTTTGAAGAGATTTTACTGCAAGTGTGCATTGCATGTTGGCTGATCGTCTGTCTAAGTTTTGCATTTGGACTTGTGTGGCTGTCTGTCCAAGCAGTGACAGCCCAGGGAAGTCAGTAGCAGCAAAACAAAGAAGGCTGGGCTGGGAGCCAGGTAGTGGAATAATTAGCAAGTAGGGAGTAAGAATTAAAGGGTCGTCCCCAGGTCAAGTGTCATGTAAGATTTTTATGTTGTAACTATAAAAGTTGAGCTCTAAAATAAAAAACATAAAAAAAGAGAAAAAGCAACTGTGGATACCGCTCCGGGTGTCGCCACCCGGAGGTCTGTACGGGCAGTTTGCTAAAGAGAAAAGCGGCTGTGGATACCGCTCCGGGTGTCGCCACCCGGAGGTCTGTACGGGCAGTTTGCTAAAGAGAAAGGCAACTGTGGATACCGCTCCGAGTGTCGCCACCCGGAGGTCTGTACGGGCAGTTTGCTAAAGAGAAAAGCAACTGTGGATACCGCTCCGAGTGTCGCCACCCGGAGGTCTGTACGGGCAGTTTGCTAAAGAGAAAAGCAACTGTGGATACCGCTCCGAGTGTCGCCACCCGGAGGTCTGTACGGGCAGTTTGCTAAAGAGAAAAGCAGCTGTGGATACCGCTCCGGGTGTCGCCACCCGGAGGTCTGTACGGGCAGTTTGCTAAAGAGAAAAGCAACTGTGGATACCGCTCCGAGTGTCGCTACAAGGAGGTCTGTACGGGCAGTTTGCTAAAGAGAAGCGCGCATCGCCCCGTGGTGGCGAAAGAATCACCAGGAGAGTGATTGATAGGTGCACAGTGTTGCGGTTCCCTGACACAGCGAGTGCAGGGAGTCGGGAGACAGGTCTAAGTTGAAGTAGATAACTGTCTAAAGTCGACTAAGTGACTGTGGATACCGCTCCGAGTGTTATGCTATAGTGTTCCAGCACAGAGCAGGGACAGCTAGGTGTTGCTACGAGGAGGCCTGAACGGACAGTTCACTGAAGAGAAGCGCGCATCGCCCCGTGGTGGCGAAAGAATCACCAGGAGAGTGATTGACAAGTGCACAGTGTTTATTTAATTCTGTATGTGATTGAGTTTTGTGTGTGGTCGACCAAGCATGAATGATAAGTGATCGGTGGTGTTTAGTTTCAAAAGAATAAATGTGCGAGTGAGAATGAAAACGCTGAGTGAGTGTGGTATGCACGTTTTGAAAAAACGCTAAAGTTGTCCGCATGAGTGAGAAGGAAAGAGTGTGAGTGGAAGGAAAAGATGTGTGTGTGTGTGAGAAAAGAGGTATGTAAACAGGTCTGACTGAGAATGTGGGCGCATGCGCAAGCGCTCCTGTGGGCGTAGTCACCTGATCTTGAGGGAGTGGCTGAGTGTGAGATAGCACGGTAGCAGCTTCACAAGAGTAAACAGAAGCAGTGAAGCAGAGCCAAGAATTTGGAGCAGGGAGTGTAGGGTTAGAAAAGGAGGGGTCTTTGATCTTGGGCCTCTATCTTGTGTGTGTTTCTGCTGTATCACTGTGAGAAATGAGACAGAGAAGTGAAGTTGTAATGAAAAATAGAGACTTTAACATAAAATAGAGCAGTATATGGTCTACTGTTATATTCTAAAGCAAAATACTTGTGATAGTTTGGCAAGTAATCCAGAATGCATAATAGGAATTAAATAGACAAATGACTGACTAGTAGACCTCGAACTGTAACACAAACTGACAAAACGGACTGAAGGTCACGGTAAAAGAACCTAGTAACAAATAATTATTTAGAGAAAGCGACAATAATAATGAATAAATGTATGTAAGTAATTAAAATAAACAAATTGATTAACAAAAGGATAAGCATTATTAAAGTACATAAGAAAAGTATTAGAAAGCGACAATAATATCAAATATATATAAGTAATTAAGTAAATATATGTAAGTAAAAACATAAATATATGTAAGTAGATACATAGATATATGTAAGTAAATACATAAATGAATTGATTAATAAAGATAAGCATTATAAGAATACATAGGAAAATATTATATTATATATTATACTATACTGTATTGTATTATATTGTGTTATATTATATTATATTATGTTATATAATATTATGTTCTGTTATATTATATTATATTATTATTATTATATTATAAGGAAGTTATAAATAAATAACAGATAAGTACAACTCAGAGCAACCAGTATAAGTAAACAACTTGAGTTAACAAAAGGTACAGAATAGAGAATTTGGAGGAAATAAGGGAGCAGTCTCAAAGGGGACATTTAGCTCTTGGAATATGTTTTCTTATAGCTGTAGTGCTATTTCTTAGTGGAATAATAATAAGAACGGTTGAGGATTTAACTTAGAAGGAAAAAGAGTACTGTGGTTATGAGCTATTAAGCTCCAACACTAAAACAGAATGTACATATATGAAGAATAATGAATAGTAGTAGTGAGGAAGAATAACAGCCGCACATTTGACAACAAAAGGAGATCCCGAGCAGAGAGGAGTTAGAGGACATATCTGGTTGGAACGAACCTGTAAGGACAAAGAGGGAGTTGAGCACTGGCAAAATCAACAAACCAGAAGCTGTGGCAAATAACACGATTCGTCAATTTATCACACGAGTGAGCAATTTCTGCGCGGAGTAAGAACCGCTGGGTATTTGGCTCTGCCTCTGGAGCAGTCGTGCAACAATTCAGGAAAGTCAGTGATCATTCCATCAACACCATTTTTAATATCACAGAGGGAAGACATAGGACGGCTATAGACCCCAAAGTGGAGCTGAATGCTGCAGGCAAGCTCGGCTGTATCACCAAGTTTGTCGGAGTATTGAGACATAATCCATTCAGAGAACAGAAATTTAAAGACCTAGGACTGTTAATGAAGTAATTGCCCAAATTAAAACCACAAAGGAAGGAGTCCCAGAAGTCCCCAGAGCTGGTGAAGTCAAACAAGGATACATGGGAGCAAAAGTGGCAAAGGGTGGCAGAAAGCTGACGCCCATGGAGCAGGTGATCAAAAGGCAGCCTGACCATGAAAAACAAATACGGAGCTGTGTGAGAAAATGGCACCGACGAACTACAGGAAAGTTACAGTGGCCGGAAGATGGAACCTTCGTCGCAGCCTTTTGCAATGAAGTGGAAGCTAGCATTAAACACTATAAAGCGAAAGACACAAGTAGTGGCAGAGAGGCAAAAAGGGCTAGTGAGAGGGAAGTGTTGAGGTGGTTTAGACAGGAAGGACGAAGGCAGATATTAGATGTTAAACAGATGCCTGTAACACAACGAGGTGAAGACCCACCTGCGGTGCTATTAGAACGCCCGCCTCCATATTACGGTCAATCTACACCAGATCCAGCAAAGAGTCAGGGACATCAGTGTCCAGTTAGAGGTGCAGCAGAGGGAGAGCTGACAGGCAAAATACAGCTAACTTGGACAGCAACTCAACAGGATACTAATGATGTAGATAGAGAAAGCTTCTTATCAGACAGGGTGAGTGTAGCGACTGAAAGTACAGACAGGGAAATCACACAGTTAGAGAGTGCTGTACATCAGAATAGACAGGTTCAGTCCGAGTGCACTCACTTGCAGCATTTCAGTAAGCCAGTAGGAGGCAGTAGCCCAGCCAGTGTGGCAACGTCAGTCTCCAGTAGGGGAAAGTATGAGGAAGCAGTGAGTGAAGAAGTGGCAAGAAAGAAGGAAAGGGAACAGTATGTGGAGTCCCAAAGGAAGCGTGAACACGGAAGAAAGGAAGAAGGGCTGCACGCTGAACTGAGAACTCAATGCAAACGTCAGCTGTCGGAGCTGCCTGTGGTACGGAAGAAAGTCCTACTCCGAAGCCAAAGCCTCGAAGAAGAACCATACGACATGAGAGCCAGTCAACATTTGGAGTCACCATATGAGCTGGAGGAATTAGAGGTGGAAATGAACAAACTAGAAAGCCTAGAAAGAAAGGTCGCCAACATCATGGAATCTCTGGCTGAGACAAGACAGACTTTGGAGTCGACACCTGACAGTGGGCCGCAGAGACTAAGAATGCAGCTGGAAGGAACAATGGTCACAGTGAATAAAGAGAATCCAGGTGAAACATGGGAGAAATTAGGGAGCATACTTGAAGAACTGGACCTAAACAGAGGCGAGCAATGTGAACGACGGCCTAAATCGGGCATAAGACTCAGGAGTGGAAGACAGCTGAGGGGAGGTGAGCCACGCCCAGGTCCAGAGGAACCATCTACCCAATCTCACAAAAGTCTGTCAAGCGATGAGGTGCAGGGAACAGAGACAATGCTTCCCATAATAATTAAAGGACAGGACCAGCATTATGTGCCATGGTCGTTCTGCGACATGGTTGGACTGGTAAGCAGGCTACCAGAGCTAACGGGAGGAGCCAATAAATGGATTACAACATTGGAGGAAAATACAGCTGGAGTAAAGTTGGCATTGGGTGACATAAAAGCGCTGCTCATGTACATAACAGGCAAACATATGGCAGAGGAAATACTACTTGGAGCAGACTTGAAGAAATTGGTGGAAGGCAACACTGTAGACCATGTGGGTTTCAACGCCTGGCGCAATGCAGTATGGGCAGAACTAAGAAAGAAGTACCATGAGAGAATGGATCCCTCGAAGTTGGAAGGAGTGACGTTAAAGGATGATGAATGTCCAGCTAAGTTCCTCACCACTTTTCAGAGAAAATGGAGGGAGGAAACTGGAGGACCGTGGAACACAAATGACACAACTAAGAGTCTGTTTAAAGTGATGGTAAAGAAGGCGATGCCACTAGAAGTTCAGAAACGCTTAGATAATGTGGTTGGGTTCATGAAAATGGACTGGCCACTATTCTCTGAACATCTCATACATCATGTAGAAGGTGTGAGAAAGGAAAAGCAAAAAGAGGAAGAAGAGTGCAAACGCTTGGCAACCAAGCTAACCCAGCTGCAGTTGAATGAGCTACACATTAAACAAAAGAAAGAGAAGAACAAAGTTCAGGCCCCAGTGATGACTACAGGACAGGCCCAAGTGCAGCCAGCGGCAGTCACCGCTCCACAAAGTTCAGCCACGCCACAACAAGGGCAGCCGATGGTTCCGCAGGCCCAGGCGGGACACACACACCAAGAACCATTGCAAATGGCAGGACCACTGCCACCCATTTATGTTCACGTAAATCAACCAGATAACTATAGGTCTGGATATGGAGGGCCAAGAGGTCGCTGCCAATATCGTCGAGGTGGAGGAAGAGGACGCCCATTACAGCAGTATGGGCGCACCCGTTCCACTCCCGATCTGAATGAAGAAAATCATCAGGGAATCAGAGACGAAGGATGTTGGGGATGTCACCAACAGGGGCATCAACGTAAAGACTGTCCCACCAACCCATGGACAGGTCCCGCCAGAAATTGGCAATAGGGGGGCCTAGAGGAGCCCAGTGCAGGGGAGCACATGTCGCCAGTCAT
>JALLKU010000196.1:0-87500 GCA_023373845.1 Nibea coibor
GTAACCTAAGAACAGAAGTGAAACCTAAGGAAATGAAACCTAAGTAAAAGGGGTGAAGTTAAACAGATACTCACGTGAGCCCAACAGAGGGGAACAAACTTAAATAGAAGAAGAAGATGCTCTGACCTGCCTGATGAAGAACAAATAGTTTTCGAAACGTTGCAACAAGGCAGAGCTAAGAAAGGATTAAGCCTAATTTTTGGACCAGCACAAGGGAAATTGCCCTGTGTTTATTGAGCCTCAGTATGGATGACAGCATGAGTGGAGTTGGGTGAGTTTTGCTTTTACTTTGGATTTGGGAGGATGATGTGTGGAGTTTGGATGTGTTTCTGGAGTGCTTGGTACTTTGTGGATGTGGGAATGGCGGATGTCCGATGCCTCGGACACACACATTTCAATGGACAGTGCACCAACTGGTCTTGCCAGTTTTTTGCTTTACCCTAACCGGCCAGTGCCTTGGTGATGTGTGTCTGTGGAGAGTCCATTCACGGTGACGACATCCTGCCTGGCCCTTCCCCCGGAGGCCCAGGCACGATGGGACTGCCATCCCTAGCCCCTAACCCTGACCTTAACCTCAGTGGGGTGAGACGTTAACCCTAGCCGCCATGCCTAACCCTAACCCTGGGCGCCTTTAAACCTAAATTAAGAAGAAAAGTTAAATAAATACTTACCTGAGCCTAAATACAGAGAAGAAAAGTTCAAACAGAATACTTACCCAGGGGAGAAGAAAAACCTAAATAAAGAAGAAAAAGTTAAATATATACTTACCTGTAACCTAAGAACAGAAGTGAAACCTAAGGAAATGAAACCTAAGTAAAAGGGGTGAAGTTAAACAGATACTCACGTGAGCCCAACAGAGGGGAACAAACTTAAATAGAAGAAGAAGATGCTCTGACCTGCCTGATGAAGAACAAATAGTTTTCGAAACGTTGCAACAAGGCAGAGCTAAGAAAGGATTAAGCCTAATTTTTGGACCAGCACAAGGGAAATTGCCCTGTGTTTATTGAGCCTCAGTATGGATGACAGCATGAGTGGAGTTGGGTGAGTTTTGCTTTTACTTTGGATTTGGGAGGATGATGTGTGGAGTTTGGATGTGTTTCTGGAGTGCTTGGTACTTTGTGGATGTGGGAATGGCGGATGTCCGATGCCTCGGACACACACATTTCAATGGACAGTGCACCAACTGGTCTTGCCAGTTTTTTGCTTTACCCTAACCGGCCAGTGCCTTGGTGATGTGTGTCTGTGGAGAGTCCATTCACGGTGACGACATCCTGCCTGGCCCTTCCCCCGGAGGCCCAGGCACGATGGGACTGCCATCCCTAGCCCCTAACCCTGACCTTAACCTCAGTGGGGTGAGACGTTAACCCTAGCCGCCATGCCTAACCCTAACCCTGGGCGCCTTTAAACCTAAATTAAGAAGAAAAGTTAAATAAATACTTACCTGAGCCTAAATACAGAGAAGAAAAGTTCAAACAGAATACTTACCCAGGGGAGAAGAAAAACCTAAATAAAGAAGAAAAAGTTAAATATATACTTACCTGTAACCTAAGAACAGAAGTGAAACCTAAGGAAATGAAACCTAAGTAAAAGGGGTGAAGTTAAACAGATACTCACGTGAGCCCAACAGAGGGGAACAAACTTAAATAGAAGAAGAAGATGCTCTGACCTGCCTGATGAAGAACAAATAGTTTTCGAAACGTTGCAACAAGGCAGAGCTAAGAAAGGATTAAGCCTAATTTTTGGACCAGCACAAGGGAAATTGCCCTGTGTTTATTGAGCCTCAGTATGGATGACAGCATGAGTGGAGTTGGGTGAGTTTTGCTTTTACTTTGGATTTGGGAGGATGATGTGTGGAGTTTGGATGTGTTTCTGGAGTGCTTGGTACTTTGTGGATGTGGGAATGGCGGATGTCCGATGCCTCGGACACACACATTTCAATGGACAGTGCACCAACTGGTCTTGCCAGTTTTTTGCTTTACCCTAACCGGCCAGTGCCTTGGTGATGTGTGTCTGTGGAGAGTCCATTCACGGTGACGACATCCTGCCTGGCCCTTCCCCCGGAGGCCCAGGCACGATGGGACTGCCATCCCTAGCCCCTAACCCTGACCTTAACCTCAGTGGGGTGAGACGTTAACCCTAGCCGCCATGCCTAACCCTAACCCTGGGCGCCTTTAAACCTAAATTAAGAAGAAAAGTTAAATAAATACTTACCTGAGCCTAAATACAGAGAAGAAAAGTTCAAACAGAATACTTACCCAGGGGAGAAGAAAAACCTAAATAAAGAAGAAAAAGTTAAATATATACTTACCTGTAACCTAAGAACAGAAGTGAAACCTAAGGAAATGAAACCTAAGTAAAAGGGGTGAAGTTAAACAGATACTCACGTGAGCCCAACAGAGGGGAACAAACTTAAATAGAAGAAGAAGATGCTCTGACCTGCCTGATGAAGAACAAATAGTTTTCGAAACGTTGCAACAAGGCAGAGCTAAGAAAGGATTAAGCCTAATTTTTGGACCAGCACAAGGGAAATTGCCCTGTGTTTATTGAGCCTCAGTATGGATGACAGCATGAGTGGAGTTGGGTGAGTTTTGCTTTTACTTTGGATTTGGGAGGATGATGTGTGGAGTTTGGATGTGTTTCTGGAGTGCTTGGTACTTTGTGGATGTGGGAATGGCGGATGTCCGATGCCTCGGACACACACATTTCAATGGACAGTGCACCAACTGGTCTTGCCAGTTTTTTGCTTTACCCTAACCGGCCAGTGCCTTGGTGATGTGTGTCTGTGGAGAGTCCATTCACGGTGACGACATCCTGCCTGGCCCTTCCCCCGGAGGCCCAGGCACGATGGGACTGCCATCCCTAGCCCCTAACCCTGACCTTAACCTCAGTGGGGTGAGACGTTAACCCTAGCCGCCATGCCTAACCCTAACCCTGGGCGCCTTTAAACCTAAATTAAGAAGAAAAGTTAAATAAATACTTACCTGAGCCTAAATACAGAGAAGAAAAGTTCAAACAGAATACTTACCCAGGGGAGAAGAAAAACCTAAATAAAGAAGAAAAAGTTAAATATATACTTACCTGTAACCTAAGAACAGAAGTGAAACCTAAGGAAATGAAACCTAAGTAAAAGGGGTGAAGTTAAACAGATACTCACGTGAGCCCAACAGAGGGGAACAAACTTAAATAGAAGAAGAAGATGCTCTGACCTGCCTGATGAAGAACAAATAGTTTTCGAAACGTTGCAACAAGGCAGAGCTAAGAAAGGATTAAGCCTAATTTTTGGACCAGCACAAGGGAAATTGCCCTGTGTTTATTGAGCCTCAGTATGGATGACAGCATGAGTGGAGTTGGGTGAGTTTTGCTTTTACTTTGGATTTGGGAGGATGATGTGTGGAGTTTGGATGTGTTTCTGGAGTGCTTGGTACTTTGTGGATGTGGGAATGGCGGATGTCCGATGCCTCGGACACACACATTTCAATGGACAGTGCACCAACTGGTCTTGCCAGTTTTTTGCTTTACCCTAACCGGCCAGTGCCTTGGTGATGTGTGTCTGTGGAGAGTCCATTCACGGTGACGACATCCTGCCTGGCCCTTCCCCCGGAGGCCCAGGCACGATGGGACTGCCATCCCTAGCCCCTAACCCTGACCTTAACCTCAGTGGGGTGAGACGTTAACCCTAGCCGCCATGCCTAACCCTAACCCTGGGCGCCTTTAAACCTAAATTAAGAAGAAAAGTTAAATAAATACTTACCTGAGCCTAAATACAGAGAAGAAAAGTTCAAACAGAATACTTACCCAGGGGAGAAGAAAAACCTAAATAAAGAAGAAAAAGTTAAATATATACTTACCTGTAACCTAAGAACAGAAGTGAAACCTAAGGAAATGAAACCTAAGTAAAAGGGGTGAAGTTAAACAGATACTCACGTGAGCCCAACAGAGGGGAACAAACTTAAATAGAAGAAGAAGATGCTCTGACCTGCCTGATGAAGAACAAATAGTTTTCGAAACGTTGCAACAAGGCAGAGCTAAGAAAGGATTAAGCCTAATTTTTGGACCAGCACAAGGGAAATTGCCCTGTGTTTATTGAGCCTCAGTATGGATGACAGCATGAGTGGAGTTGGGTGAGTTTTGCTTTTACTTTGGATTTGGGAGGATGATGTGTGGAGTTTGGATGTGTTTCTGGAGTGCTTGGTACTTTGTGGATGTGGGAATGGCGGATGTCCGATGCCTCGGACACACACATTTCAATGGACAGTGCACCAACTGGTCTTGCCAGTTTTTTGCTTTACCCTAACCGGCCAGTGCCTTGGTGATGTGTGTCTGTGGAGAGTCCATTCACGGTGACGACATCCTGCCTGGCCCTTCCCCCGGAGGCCCAGGCACGATGGGACTGCCATCCCTAGCCCCTAACCCTGACCTTAACCTCAGTGGGGTGAGACGTTAACCCTAGCCGCCATGCCTAACCCTAACCCTGGGCGCCTTTAAACCTAAATTAAGAAGAAAAGTTAAATAAATACTTACCTGAGCCTAAATACAGAGAAGAAAAGTTCAAACAGAATACTTACCCAGGGGAGAAGAAAAACCTAAATAAAGAAGAAAAAGTTAAATATATACTTACCTGTAACCTAAGAACAGAAGTGAAACCTAAGGAAATGAAACCTAAGTAAAAGGGGTGAAGTTAAACAGATACTCACGTGAGCCCAACAGAGGGGAACAAACTTAAATAGAAGAAGAAGATGCTCTGACCTGCCTGATGAAGAACAAATAGTTTTCGAAACGTTGCAACAAGGCAGAGCTAAGAAAGGATTAAGCCTAATTTTTGGACCAGCACAAGGGAAATTGCCCTGTGTTTATTGAGCCTCAGTATGGATGACAGCATGAGTGGAGTTGGGTGAGTTTTGCTTTTACTTTGGATTTGGGAGGATGATGTGTGGAGTTTGGATGTGTTTCTGGAGTGCTTGGTACTTTGTGGATGTGGGAATGGCGGATGTCCGATGCCTCGGACACACACATTTCAATGGACAGTGCACCAACTGGTCTTGCCAGTTTTTTGCTTTACCCTAACCGGCCAGTGCCTTGGTGATGTGTGTCTGTGGAGAGTCCATTCACGGTGACGACATCCTGCCTGGCCCTTCCCCCGGAGGCCCAGGCACGATGGGACTGCCATCCCTAGCCCCTAACCCTGACCTTAACCTCAGTGGGGTGAGACGTTAACCCTAGCCGCCATGCCTAACCCTAACCCTGGGCGCCTTTAAACCTAAATTAAGAAGAAAAGTTAAATAAATACTTACCTGAGCCTAAATACAGAGAAGAAAAGTTCAAACAGAATACTTACCCAGGGGAGAAGAAAAACCTAAATAAAGAAGAAAAAGTTAAATATATACTTACCTGTAACCTAAGAACAGAAGTGAAACCTAAGGAAATGAAACCTAAGTAAAAGGGGTGAAGTTAAACAGATACTCACGTGAGCCCAACAGAGGGGAACAAACTTAAATAGAAGAAGAAGATGCTCTGACCTGCCTGATGAAGAACAAATAGTTTTCGAAACGTTGCAACAAGGCAGAGCTAAGAAAGGATTAAGCCTAATTTTTGGACCAGCACAAGGGAAATTGCCCTGTGTTTATTGAGCCTCAGTATGGATGACAGCATGAGTGGAGTTGGGTGAGTTTTGCTTTTACTTTGGATTTGGGAGGATGATGTGTGGAGTTTGGATGTGTTTCTGGAGTGCTTGGTACTTTGTGGATGTGGGAATGGCGGATGTCCGATGCCTCGGACACACACATTTCAATGGACAGTGCACCAACTGGTCTTGCCAGTTTTTTGCTTTACCCTAACCGGCCAGTGCCTTGGTGATGTGTGTCTGTGGAGAGTCCATTCACGGTGACGACATCCTGCCTGGCCCTTCCCCCGGAGGCCCAGGCACGATGGGACTGCCATCCCTAGCCCCTAACCCTGACCTTAACCTCAGTGGGGTGAGACGTTAACCCTAGCCGCCATGCCTAACCCTAACCCTGGGCGCCTTTAAACCTAAATTAAGAAGAAAAGTTAAATAAATACTTACCTGAGCCTAAATACAGAGAAGAAAAGTTCAAACAGAATACTTACCCAGGGGAGAAGAAAAACCTAAATAAAGAAGAAAAAGTTAAATATATACTTACCTGTAACCTAAGAACAGAAGTGAAACCTAAGGAAATGAAACCTAAGTAAAAGGGGTGAAGTTAAACAGATACTCACGTGAGCCCAACAGAGGGGAACAAACTTAAATAGAAGAAGAAGATGCTCTGACCTGCCTGATGAAGAACAAATAGTTTTCGAAACGTTGCAACAAGGCAGAGCTAAGAAAGGATTAAGCCTAATTTTTGGACCAGCACAAGGGAAATTGCCCTGTGTTTATTGAGCCTCAGTATGGATGACAGCATGAGTGGAGTTGGGTGAGTTTTGCTTTTACTTTGGATTTGGGAGGATGATGTGTGGAGTTTGGATGTGTTTCTGGAGTGCTTGGTACTTTGTGGATGTGGGAATGGCGGATGTCCGATGCCTCGGACACACACATTTCAATGGACAGTGCACCAACTGGTCTTGCCAGTTTTTTGCTTTACCCTAACCGGCCAGTGCCTTGGTGATGTGTGTCTGTGGAGAGTCCATTCACGGTGACGACATCCTGCCTGGCCCTTCCCCCGGAGGCCCAGGCACGATGGGACTGCCATCCCTAGCCCCTAACCCTGACCTTAACCTCAGTGGGGTGAGACGTTAACCCTAGCCGCCATGCCTAACCCTAACCCTGGGCGCCTTTAAACCTAAATTAAGAAGAAAAGTTAAATAAATACTTACCTGAGCCTAAATACAGAGAAGAAAAGTTCAAACAGAATACTTACCCAGGGGAGAAGAAAAACCTAAATAAAGAAGAAAAAGTTAAATATATACTTACCTGTAACCTAAGAACAGAAGTGAAACCTAAGGAAATGAAACCTAAGTAAAAGGGGTGAAGTTAAACAGATACTCACGTGAGCCCAACAGAGGGGAACAAACTTAAATAGAAGAAGAAGATGCTCTGACCTGCCTGATGAAGAACAAATAGTTTTCGAAACGTTGCAACAAGGCAGAGCTAAGAAAGGATTAAGCCTAATTTTTGGACCAGCACAAGGGAAATTGCCCTGTGTTTATTGAGCCTCAGTATGGATGACAGCATGAGTGGAGTTGGGTGAGTTTTGCTTTTACTTTGGATTTGGGAGGATGATGTGTGGAGTTTGGATGTGTTTCTGGAGTGCTTGGTACTTTGTGGATGTGGGAATGGCGGATGTCCGATGCCTCGGACACACACATTTCAATGGACAGTGCACCAACTGGTCTTGCCAGTTTTTTGCTTTACCCTAACCCTAACCCTAACCCTAACCCTAACCCTCTAACCCTAACCCTAACCCTAACCCTAACCCCTAACCCTAACCCTAACCCTAACCCTAACCCCTAACCCTAACCCCTAACCCTAACCCTAACCCTGCCTGGCCCTTCCCCCGGAGGCCCAGGCACGATGGGACTGCCATCCCTAGCCCCTAACCCTGACCTTAACCTCAGTGGGGTGAGACGCTAACCCTAGCCGCCATGCCTAACCCTAACCCTGGGCGCCTTTAAACCTAAATTAAGAAGAAAAGTTAAATAAATACTTACCTGAGCCTAAATACAGAGAAGAAAAGCTAAAACAGAATACTTACCCAGGGGAGAAGAAAAACCTAAATAAAGAAGAAAAAGTTAAATATATACTTACCTGTAACCTAAGAACAGAAGTGAAACCTAAGGAAATGAAACCTAAGCAAAAGGGGTGAAGTTAAACAGATACTCACGTGAGCCCAACAGAGGGGAACAAACTTAAATAGAAGAAGAAGATGCTCTGACCTGCCTGATGAAGAACAAATAGTTTTCGAAACGTTGCAACAAGGCAGAGCTAAGAAAGGATTAAGCCTAATTTTTGGACCAGCACAAGGGAAATTGCCCTGTGTTTATTGAGCCTCAGTATGGATGACAGCATGAGTGGAGTTGGGTGAGTTTCGCTTTTACTTTGGATTTGGGAGGATGATGTGTGGAGTTTGGATGTGTTTCTGGAGTGCTTGGTACTTTGTGGATGTGGGAATGGCGGATGTCCGATGCCTCGGACACACACATTTCAATGGACAGTGCACCAACTGGTCTTGCCAGTTTTTTGCTTTACCCTAACCGGCCAGTGCCTTGGTGATGTGTGTCTGTGGAGAGTCCATTCACGGTGACGACATCCTGCCTGGCCCTTCCCCCGGAGGCCCAGGCACGATGGGACTGCCATCCCTAGCCCCTAACCCTGACCTTAACCTCAGTGGGGTGAGACGCTAACCCTAGCTGCCATGCCTAACCCTAACCCTGGGCGCCTTTAAACCTAAATTAAGAAGAAAAGTTAAATAAATACTTACCTGAGCCTAAATACAGAGAAGAAAAGCTAAAACAGAATACTTACCCAGGGGAGAAGAAAAACCTAAATAAAGAAGAAAAAGTTAAATATATACTTACCTGTAACCTAAGAACAGAAGTGAAACCTAAGGAAATGAAACCTAAGCAAAAGGGGTGAAGTTAAACAGATACTCACGTGAGCCCAACAGAGGGGAACAAACTTAAATAGAAGAAGAAGATGCTCTGACCTGCCTGATGAAGAACAAATAGTTTTCGAAACGTTGCAACAAGGCAGAGCTAAGAAAGGATTAAGCCTAATTTTTGGACCAGCACAAGGGAAATTGCCCTGTGTTTATTGAGCCTCAGTATGGATGACAGCATGAGTGGAGTTGGGTGAGTTTTGCTTTTACTTTGGATTTGGGAGGATGATGTGTGGAGTTTGGATGTGTTTCTGGAGTGCTTGGTACTTTGTGGATGTGGGAATGGCGGATGTCCGATGCCTCGGACACACACATTTCAATGGACAGTGCACCAACTGGTCTTGCCAGTTTTTTGCTTTACCCTAACCCTAACCCTAACCCCCTAACCCTAACCCTAGGGCAAGGGGAAGGTTAAGGTTAAGGTTAGGGTTAGGGTTAGGGTTGGGGAGAGGTGAGGGTTGAGGTAAGGTAAGGTTTAGGGTCCAGACTCAGGTTAGGGTCAGGTAAAGGGGTTAAGGTTAGGGTTAGGATGAGATAAGGGTGTGGTAAGGGGGTTGGGGTAGGGTTAGGGTTGCCCCCCCTCCTCATTGAGGGCAATGGGAAAAATTGGGAACACACAACATTGATAATTTTGAGGGATCATTACGTGGACTCTATGGAAAGACAGTTTGATACCTTGGAGGGATTGAAGGGAGGAGAGTGGCGGGACCCCTTCCAAATCGCCACCGTCTGGGCCAAACGCAACCTGGGGAGACGGCTCCAGACGGAGACCCTGGAGCAGGTGGAGGCCCTCATGGTTGCTCGTCTTGACCCGATTACGGAGAGGGATGAGGGGACACGGCCGGACAGCGGGCCCCCCTCTCCCCCTCCACCTCCTGCTACGGGAGGACCAAAAACACACAGGATCAATAAACAAGTCATCAAAGCACAAATACACACAAAAAAGGAAAATATAGAATTAAAAATGAGAGGGGAGACACTGACAGAGCCCCAGGCCTCCCTTCCACTTACCGTACTGGAGACGCCATCTTGCTCTCCATCTCCACCTAAACAGGTCACCACGGCCACCATGACCTTGGAAACAGGGGGCTGGTCACCCCCACCGGAGGGAAATTTAATTGATATTACAGATGATGTAGCAGCAGCAAAAATACCCCCTCCCGCTCTGATCCCTACTACCTCGGGGGACCCACCACAGCTCTCTCTGAAACCTCAGAGAGCACACAGGACAGACACACCTGTGCTCAATAAAATAGAAAAACAAAATGAAAACTTACCTGAGCTGAAGACCGGTCCTCCAAACCCGGTGGTGGTCCACACAGCCGACTCCATCACGGCCCTCTCCTCAGATGAGGCCGCGGACCCCTCTCAGGGGGGCCCGGAGATCATCTCCCCACCCAGACCACTCCGGCCAGGCTCAAGAGCCTTAGGAGAGCGACCCAGAGAAGGTTCACGTTACGGCCCAGACCGGCCGCACCTCCCACCACACCAGAGCTCTCCATTAGGAGACCTACAAGACACGTAAACACAAAAAATAAAAGCCAGGACTGGGGGCTCAGCATAGGGAAGCGGTGGGCTATCATAGGGGACTCAAACCTGGCTAGGATGCCCCCCTTCGAAAGCCAACAGCTCCAAATTGAGAGCTATCCGGGAGCCACGTTAGCACATGCTAAAGTGCTTACCACCACCTCCACCCGGGTTGAAAAAATAATTTTATCATTTGGGCTTAATAATAGGAATACCACACCCAAATCAGTGGTCACCCAGCAGCTTCTAGCTGCAATGCAGGCCGCGGAGAAAAAATTCCCCTCGGCAGAGATCTGGGTGCCCCTCATCAACTTCTCCGATTTACCTTTAAAGGAGCAGTCCTGCCTGGTCCACCTTAACGGACAGATCCAGAAGAACTGCCTCTGCATCCCGAGGCTGCAGTCCAAGTTCTTCACTACAAACAAAGATCACATACATTGGAGCAAAAACACAGCCAAACGCATGCTGGAACACTGGACGGGTTACATAAAATTCATGTCCCCATAAGCCTGCCTCATCAGGAGGGGTTAAAAAATGTCATAGTTTTGGCACAAAAATTCAAAATCACCCGTCCTCAGCTCACACTCCTGAACAGGGGCCTCTCTTTCATCCCGACCACAGGGAGCCAGCAGAGGGTGCTGCAGAGCAGCAGATGGGATCTGCAGCAATACCATAGGAGAATCAAACTAAAAGTCTATTTTCAGCACAAAACAGACACAACTTTCACCCCCTTCACCAACAAATCAGAATGGAGCCCCCCCTTATCCAAATTACCACCAGAAATCAAGGAGTTAATCCAGGCAGACTTTAATTATTTCAAAAACAATTTTCACATCACAACACTCAGAGCCAACTTAAGTCCAGAGGAAAACAGAGCTCTCACAGAATTAAAACAAAACAAAAACATCATCATCAAACCAGCAGATAAAGGAAGCGCAGTAGTGATCATGGACAGGGAAAAAAACTATTAGATAAGAAATTCATTAACAAAAAACAATTCACTTACCTCCTTGGTAACCCAATCCCGAGACCCAGGCTCTTCTATCTCCTCCCGAAAATTCATAAGGAGCCTTCGTCTTGGAGTGTCCCTTTTGAAATCCCACCCGGCAGACCGATCGTTTCGGACTGCGACAGTGAAACTTATTTTACAGCCCAATTTAT
Source organism: Nibea coibor (assembly GCA_023373845.1). Taxonomy (NCBI): domain Eukaryota; kingdom Metazoa; phylum Chordata; class Actinopteri; family Sciaenidae; genus Nibea; species Nibea coibor. The sequence goes on from JALLKU010000196.1 coordinate 11,301, forward strand.
TGATCATTTTATTAACCCCCTATCCAATAGACACACTGGATACTTGAAAGACACCTACCATTTTGTTGATGTAGTGAGACGGCTCCAGGTCCCCCCAGACTGCATCCTCTTCACACTGGATATAGATAGTCTCTATACCAACATTGACATAAATGAGGGCATTCAAGCCATAAAAAATATTTTCCTCAAATATCCAGACAAAAACAGGCCAGACAAGGAAATTCTTCAGTTATTGGAAATCAATCTGCGCAGGAATGATTTTGAATTCGACAACAACTATTACCTGCAAATCAAGGGGACTGCCATGGGTAAAAAATTTGCACCAGCCTATGCAAATATATTTATGGCCGAGTGGGAGAGCTCTGCCCTGGCATCCTGCAAACAAAAACCCACACACTATTATAGATATTTGGATGATATCTGGGGTATCTGGCCTTATTCCATGGAGGAGTTTAATGCATTTTTACACACCTTGAATAATCACAACCCATCCATTAAACTGAAATCCACCACCAGCACCACGTCGGTGGATTTTCTGGACACGACCACCTACAAGGGCACAAATTTTCAACAAAATAACATATTAGACATTAAGGTGTTTTTTAAGGAGACAGACACGCACGCTCTGCTCCATAAAACCAGCCACCACCCAAAACACACCTACAGGGGGTTACTGAAATCACAATTACTGCGCTTTCACAGGATCTGCACTCACAGGAGCGATTTCATGGCTGCCACAAGAACGCTCTTTAGAGCATTAGCTGTGAGAGGCTATGCCCGCTCCTTTAGGAGGGAGGCTCTCAAGACGTTCCTGGAGACACGACCGTCTGAGACACAGGAACTCCTCCCCTTCGTCACCACTTACTCCATACCTGCAATAAAATTAATCAGAAAAATTAAGGACAATTTCAATAACATTATTAATTTCACACCTAAAAAAACACAATTATAGCAGCTTTCAGAAAAAATAAGAATCTCCAAGATTACCTGGTTAAGGCAAAAATCACACCTCTGATCACCCCAAAACCGAGGGGTCGGGGTGAGTTTTTCAAACACCTTCCGTGGATACGCAGCCACGCTAACAAAGCAGTCTTTAAGACTATGGCTCGGGGACTTCCGGTTGAGCGATGAGAGGCATGGTGGCGTAACTTGTAGCTCCCACCAGTCGGAGACAAATAAACCTCCCCCCAACTAACGAAAAACCAAATTCAAATAGAAGTTACGAGGGATGAGCGGGGGGACATGCCAGAAAGGCCGAAAAACTCTGAAAACACAGGAAAAAACTAACGTAATGGAGGTACGCGGTGAAACGGGATGATGGTGGCGAAGCAGCAACCGAAGACGTTACGCCAGCACTACACAAATACTTGTTGGACATGACTAAAGAAATCCGTGAACTCAAAAACGACATAACGGCACTTAACATGAGCTTTAAACAGGAGTTTGCTAATTTTAAAGAAGACGTTTACAACAAGCTTAAGGCAAACAAAGACGAACTACAAGATCAGAGAAAAAGTCTCAACAAGGTGCAAGCACGCATCGAGGAGCTAGAGACATATAACTTGGAAGCTAAAGACGCTCCTGTTGACAACACTGCGCGAGCAGAGGAAGCTTCAGGATAAGCTAACTGATCTCGAGGGAAGGTCCAGGAGGAACAATCTACGGATATTTGGAGTCCCGGAGGGCTCGGAGGGAGACTCGGTCACCCGCTTTGTCGAGGAGCTATTACAGAGGGAGCTGGCTCTGCCGGAGGGGACGAGCCTGTTGATTCAACGAGCACACCGAGCGGCAGCGAGAAGACCCGGTCCCGGGGAGACTCCCCGATCCATAATCATAAACTTTCTCCAGTTTGACACAAAGGAGATGATATTAAGGAAAGCCTGGCAAAAGCGGGTAAAAATTGACAACTCATCTCTGTACTTTGACAACGACTATGCGGCCGAGGTGGTACAGCAACGCAGGGCGTATATGGAGGTCAAAAAGACCCTCAAGGCCAGAGGTATCCGGTTCCACACGCCCATGACCAGGATCAGGATCCACTGGACCGATGGGCCCCGGCTCTACAACAGTGCGCAAGAAGCAGCAAAAGAGATGAGGAAAAGGGGAATGGATGTACAGATGAAGGAAACTGGTGAGGAGCGCACGATGGAGGAGCGGATTCAGGCGGCGTGGCCATGGCAACGCATCGGGGATCCAGGGACGTGCGGAGGGTTAACACAACGCACCAGAGGAAGGCTGCAGGAGTTCAGGAGAGTGGAAGAAGGAGAAAACACCTGATTGAAATGGGAGATCCAGATGAGCATAAAGTTTTATCTCAAATAAGTGATCCATCACCATATCTTAGCTATATAGGACAGTACGTCAATGAGCAGACCTGGATATTTATGAGTAAAAGAGAGGTAAAGTACCCCTGGGATAACGTCGGGGTTGGGGGGGAAAGATGGGGAAATAGTGACCAAGCCATTTCAATACCCCAGGAGAGAACCTTTGTTTATCCATTTGTTTATTGTTAAATACAGAGTTATATGCAAATATACTACTATATATTGCTAGGCCTTTTATACTTTTCTTTTTGACTGGTGGAGTGGGAACGCAGAAGAATGTTGGACATTACTAGAAGGCAAGGGGGTCTATATGCAGGACCTCTACCCACCTCTAGCGAGGGGCCCCCCCATTACTGGGGGACTTTCCCCTCTCCTACCAACAGGGGCACGGGCACGTTTGAAGAGGCCCGTTGTTATCGGAAGCATTGTTCTGGAGTTAGTGTTCTTATTGTTGTTTGAGTTAAAGGTGTCAGTGGGAGAGAAGAGGGAAACTTAAGGAGTGGAGATGACGCAACATAGTCAGCTTAAAGTGGTGTCTCTGAATGTGAACGGGTTAAGTAATCCAATGAAAAGAGGGAAGATCATAGCAAAACTAAAAAAAGAGAGCACAGGTTAATTTTCTACAGGAAACACATTTGTCGGATCAAGAGCATGAAAAATATAAAAGATTGGGATTTAAAAATATACACTATAGCTCATTCAAGAATGGGAGGAAGAGGGGGGTATTGATATTGATATTGAATGGAACAAAATTTGAGACCTTAAAGGAAATTAAAGACAAGGAAGGAAGATACATTTTGGTTAAAGGGAAGATAGAAAATCAATTAGTTACACTTGTCAATGTCTATGCACCTCCGGACAGTGATAAGAGTTTTTTCAAGAACTTATTTGAAGTTGTTATTCAGGAAATAGAAGGGATACTGATATGTGAAGGGGATTTTAACAATACACTGAATCAGGACTTGGATACAACTAATGCAAAGAAAAATAGCAAAACTCATTTGTCCCGATACTTAAATACTGTATTAACAGAGCTGGGAATTTCAGATGTCTGGAGGGAACTACATCCATTCGAAAGGGACTTCACATATTTCTCAGCTCCCCACTCCGTTTATTCAAGGATAGTTTATTTTTTCATGAATGTAGCAGATAGATTTAGAATAGAAGAGTGTAAAATTGGAGTAGCAGACCTGTCAGATCATTGTATTCTACACCTGACACTGAATATGATTGGCAGGAGATGGAATACAATATGGAGAATGAATGTTGGTGTACTAAACAACCCAGGATTCGTTGAGGACATCAAAAGAGAAATAAATACATACAAGGAAGAGAACGACAATGGGGAGGTAGACTTTACTACTCTATGGAATGCCATGAAAGCAGTTATGCGGGGAAAACTAATATCTCAAGCAGCATATAATAAGAAAGATAGGTGGAAAGTATACCAGATGAAGATTGGAGAGCTGAAAAAATTAGAGCAACAACATAAAGACTTGAATGACCGAGGGTCTAAGGACAGAGGGTGTCACTCCCTGTACAGATTGTAAAGCCCTCTGAGGCAAAATGTGTTTTGTGACTTTGGGCTATACAAATAAAATTTGATTTGATTTGATTTGAATGATACAGGTTTGCTTCAACAAATTAAGGAAGTGAGGACAAAAGTGAATGAGATACTAGGAGACAAAGTGGAAAAGAAATCTAGATTTCTAAAACAGACTTATTATGAATCAGGCCCTAAGGCTTCAAAATTACTAGCTAGGAGACTAAGGAAAATGCAACTCATGAATACAATCCATAAAATCAGAGACCCCATAACCAATTCATTAGAATTTGAACCAGGAAAAATAGAAAATGTCTTTGAAGAGTACTACAAGAAACTATATACACAACCGCAATCAGCGGATGAGGAAGTAATAATAACTTTTTAAGTTCATTAGACCTACCAACAATAGGAGAGAAACAGAATGAAAGCTTAAATTCATGTATCACAGCAAAGGAACTGGAAGAAGCCATCAATAAGCTGAAATCAAATAAAGCTCCGGGGAGTGACGGTTTCCCAGCAGAATGGTACAAAATGTTTAAAAAGGAATTGGGACCAATGTTATTAGCAGCCTTCAATGAAACCTTAAAAAAAGGCAAGATCCCCCCCTCTTGGAAAGAAGCCATAATTACGGTGATACCCAAGGAGGGAAAAGATGCGGAATTCTGTGAAAACTATAGGCCTATATCAATATTAAACTGTGATTACAAGATATATACAACCATCCTAGCTAAAAGAATTGAAACTTTTATGGCAGAACTAATAAATGAAGATCAATGTGGCTTTATCAAGGGATGCCAAACACAGGACAATATAAGGAGGACTTTACATATAATTGAAGAAGTACAAAAAGAGGGAGGAAGTGCATTGCTGCTCAGTTTGGACGCAGAAAAAGCTTTCGATAGCGTCAGCTGGAAATTTTTATACCTTACTCTAGAAACATTCGGCTTAAATGCAGACTCCGTTAACATAATTAGAACACTTTATCAGGATCCGAAGGCTAGAATTAAAATAAATGGTAACCTCACTAACTGGTTCAAACTGGAAAGATCCACTAGACAGGGCTGTTGCTTATCGCCAACTCTCTTTGCAATTTTCATAGAACCTTTGGCCCAGGCAATAAGAGAAGATGATGGTATAGCAGGGATAAAGGTAAAGGGCACAGAATATAAAATTGGACTATTTGCAGATGATGTTATAATCAGTCTAAAACAACCAGATATCTGTCTTCCAAGACTTATGGAAAGATTGGATTCATTTTATTACTTGTTGGGATATAAACTTAATGTGACAAAAACACAGGTATTATCCATTAACTATAACCCGCCCCAAGCCATTCAACAAACATATAAATTCAAATGGAAAGCAAAAACAATGAAATATCTAGGTGTAAATATTAGTGGAAACTTAACAAAACTGTACAAAATTAATTATGGGACTCTAAATCAAGAAATTCAAAAAGATAGAAAGATGGAGGGCGCTAACATTGGATTTTAGTTCCAGAATAGAAATCGTAAAGATGAATGTTTTACCGAGGATATTATACTTATTCCAATCATTACCGACAGAAATCCCCGCATCACAATTCAGAGAATGGAACAAAAAAATCTCACGATTCATCTGGGCGGGGAAAAGACCAAATATGCAACTCTCCAGATTCCCAAGGACAAAGGCGGGTTAGCCCTACCAAACCTCTTAGAATATTATTATGCCGCCCAAACTCGACCTTTGGTGTATTGGTGTGACCCTGAATATACTGCAAGGTGGAAAGAAATAGAATTAAAAAGAGAGGGATACCACATCCAAAGTATGATTGCAAAGAGGGACATGTTTAAAAAATATAAGAATATGCTTGATCCAATTACTAGATTCACTCTGGAAATCTGGTTCACAGTAATTAGGAAATACAAGTTAGAAAGTGAAACAAAAATTCTGAGCTGGTTGACTGGAGACTCTAAATTTAAACCAGGGGCAATGGATAGTAGTTATGAACAATGGATAGACAAGGGGATTACAGCAATATGTACAATAATGGATCGGGGTAAAATTAAAAGTTTCCAAAAACTGAAGAGGGAATATGGATTGGAGGATTGTGACCTGTTTAGATATTACCAAGTTAGAGACTTCTTTGACAAAGAGATAAAACCAGATCTTCCCCAGGAGCTGAATAAAGTAACTATGCCACTGTGTAATGCATATAGAAACATTACTGGAAGAGTGGTTTCAGCACTGTACCAAGGGCTAGAGAAAAGCAGAGGAACTACTACACTGTATGTGAGAGATAGATGGGTGAAAGAAAGTAAAATGCTGTTAACTGAAGAGGACTGGCTTAACATATGTGATGTACAGCGAACCACCACCAGCTCCAGGATGTGGAAGGAATTCTGTTGGAAAAATATGATCAGGTTCTTTATTACCCCCAAAAGAAAGAACAAAATTACAGCTACACAACAAACATGCTGGAGATGGTGTGGAGAGCAGAATGCAGGTCACACTCATGTCTTTTGGGAATGTACTAAAATAAGAAACTATTAGAATGATGTGTGGGCAGAAATGAAAACGATACTGGGATATGAACTACCAAAGTCATGTGAGATTTTATACCTGTGTAACCTGACAAGGGAAAATGTGCAATATGAAGATGGATACCTGGCAAAAATTCTATTGGCTGCGGCCAAAAAGGCAATTACCAGGAAATGGTGTAGAGAGGACCCTCCTACTCGGAGGAACTGGTTGGACATAGTGGAGGAGATAATCAACATGGAAAAACTTACTTATATATTGAGACTCCAACAAACAAAATTTGATAAGAAATGTGAGAAATGGATGGACTATAAAACCCAAAGCAGAGACACCACTGAAAACTAGGACTGAAGTCAGAGACAATTAAGGACTATTAATAACATGTACCCCACTGACCCTGTAATATGTCTTGTAATGTTTTGTTATTGCTTGTTTTGTTTTTCTTTGCCAAAAACTAATAAAATTTGAGTTAAAAAAAAAAAAGACTATGGCTCGGGGAAACCCCCACTCCAAAAACTGCATATATCTCATTCACTGCCACACCTGTGGGCTCCGATATGTCGGGGAAACTAAAAACACACTTCTTCAGCGCTTCACTCAACACAGATACAACATCCTCAGACAGAGAGAGACACACATACCTCTGGTCAGCCATTTTGTCCACCACGGATGGTCGGCTGTCCGGGCCACAGTCATCCAGTGGGATCCGGACTGGAATGCTGCCCAGAGACTCCGCGCTGAAAGAACATGGATCCGTAAATTGGAAACTGTCCAACCTAAAGGTCTAAATCTTAAATAGGACTTACCTGACCCGGAGCAGGATGGCCCGTGCACGGAGACTCTCATCCACTTTCTTTGTCTTAACCATTCCTACCTCTAGGCCTAACCCTAATATTCACCTGTTGCAGCTTTAACCCTAACCATTTACTTGTATGTAGCTTTTATCCAAGTAACCTAAAATGGAGGAGAAGCTTAAGACACAAAATGGAACCTAAGAGAAATGAAACCTAAGAGATGACTTACCTCACAAATGAAACCTAAGGAAAATGAAACTTAAGGAAATTGATACCTAAGAGATGAATGTAACTTAGAGGGGAGGGGGAGAGTTCATTTCTCCTTCGATCCTCGTACAGTCAGCATCTGCGGAGAGAGTTTTCAGTTAATTGTACATTTTGTAAGCCTGAAGAAGACCCTAGTGGGTCGAAACGTTGCTTTGTTGTACAATTTTATTTTTGTTAATAAAAAATCTCTTCAGTTGAGAGACTCTCCCAGTTTTTCTTTACCTTTTAAACCTTTTTATTACTTTTTTTACTTGGTATTTTTGATTTGGAGTTTTTCCTTCTGGAGCGGGAGTGTTTTTTGGTTTTTATGATGGATGGCTGGACGGAGGTTCGGTATGGGAGACGCCGCCAGCGAAACCGCCAGCAGCAGACATGGGATTGGCGACGCGGGAGTTCAGCGGAGTGGATGGACCGTGCACCCTCCTTCCCATCGCGGAGGGAGTTTTTCCCCTTCCCTAACCGGTCCCAGTCCTCGGTGCCTAACCCTAACCCACTTTCCTAACTCTAACCTTTTGATTCCCTAAAATAGCCTAATACTCACCTGTCAGGAAAAACACAAAAATCCAAAATTGTACAATAAACCTAATACTTACCTGATGATACTCACCTCATTAAAAGAAATCCGGGATCCACCTGAGAAAAGGAGAAAAAGAGAGAAAAAGGAGAAATTACTCACACACATACAATCTTTCTGGAACACGGGTAACTGACGGGGTTAACTTTTTACGCACCTGGCACCCGGGCCCCCTGGCCACACCCACAACCTCCCACATAAATAGCCGGGCTGGGGCCTCCTCTGTCTCACTCGCCTCTTCACAGAGCCTGCGAAACACATACACGTACAGAGAGAGACAGAGAGAAAAAACACTTCCACACAAATACTATTTTTTCAGGAACAAGCAAACCTGAAGGTCTGATTACAGACCGAAACGTCGTTTGAAAGCTTGTTCCAATTTTTTTTCCAAATTTTTTTTCAAGCCCCATTTGAGTAGTTTTTTTCTTACCTTTTTTTTCATTTAAAGCCAAAAAATGTACGGTGACAGCTGGGATGATGGCTGGGTGGTTGTCTCTCACCGGCGTGACCGGTTTAGACGGCCCTGGGGGGGAGACCCAGCCACCGTTCACCCGAGCACCGTTCCCGTTACTGGCATGAGGCCACAGAGCAGAAGCCAACCTACGCGTCCGTAACAAAGGGTTGCGGACGCTACGGCAGCTGCCCCCAACGCTACCACTGTATGGAGCATGGCTGTGAGCCACAATTTTTTGTACCTGGGGGCCACAGGGCCCCCACAAAACCACGTGCAAAGCACAATACATACAGGGACACACACCACGCAACACGGAACACTGGGACAAACACACAGAGGGAGAGAAGGGAGGGAAAGAATAATGAAAAGAAGCCACAGTCCTCAGACCCGGACTTTAATATTAAGGTCTGGATTATGCATAAAATCATCAAGATGGCTCACCATCTAAAAAATGTCCAATCTGACAGGCCCCCCCCCCCACAATTGGAAAATTAACAGAAAACCTAAGCACCATAATCAAACCGGCCAGCCCCGATGAGGAGATAAGACTCCTCATTGAGGGCAATGCTAAAAACTGGGAGCACACAACATTAATAATCTTAAGGGATCACTACACGCACTCCATGGAAAGGGAGTTTGACACCTTGGAGGGATTGAAGGGAGAGTGGCGGGACCCCTTCCAGATCGCCACCGTCTGGGCCAAGCGCAATCTGGGGAGACAGCTCCAGGCAGAGACCCTGGAGCAGGTTGAGGCCCTCATGGTCGCTCGGCTCGACCCGATCACGGAGAGGGATGAGGGGACACGGCCGAACAGCGGGCCCCCCGCTCCTCCACCACCACCTCCTGCTACGGGGAAACCAAATACACACGTAATCACAACACAGATACACACAAAAAGGGAAAACAAAGAACCAAAAATGAGAAGGAAGACACTGACTGTGCCCCAGGGCTCCCTTCCACTCACCGTACCGGAGACGCTGTTTCGCTCTCCGCCTCCCCCTAAACTGGTCACTACAGCCACCATGACCTGGACCACGGAGAGGGATGAGGGGACACGGCCAAACAGCGGGCCCCCCGCTCCTCCACCACCACCTCCTGCTATGGGGAAACCAAATACACACATAATCACAGCACAAATACACAAAAAGGGAAAACACAGAATTAAAAATGAGAGGGGAGACACCGACTGAGCCCCAGGGCTCCCTTCCACTCACCGTACCGGAGACGCCATCTCGCTCTCCATCTTCCCCTAAACTGGTCACTACAGCCACAACACAGAGACACAGGAAGAACAGAGAAGGTGTTCTCCTTGTGCCACAGCCCCTCGGCAGAGTGAACAACAGGAGGCTGGTGGTACGAACCAGCAGAGAACTGGTTAAACAAATAATATTGAAAAGGCCCAAATCTTAAAATAGGACCCACCTGACCCGGAGCAGCTGATGGCCCGTGCATAGAGACGAGTCTCACCTAATTTCTTGATCCTAACCCTAACCCTCCTCACAATGCCTCCTCAGGGGCTTATCCTAACCCTAACCATTTAGTTCAGGATCAGGCCCCCCTAACATGTCTGCCTCCTGGCAGTTGATGCGGCCATCTGACATCCCCCTTCCCCCCATCCGATACTGGGCATGCACAGCGAGAGGTGGTCGTCCGAGTGACATGCGCTGGCCAGTGCCTTGCCCTTGACTCCCTACACCAAACCGCGTGCGTCGTCGGACCACAAGGGGGAGTCATTGAGATAGATTTCATTCCCCTAACCCTAACCCCCTAACCCTAACCCTCATTGGACCACAAGGGGGGAGTTCTTGAGATAGTTTTCATTCCCCTAACCCAGCGCCTCATAACCCACCATTGGACAACTCTCTCTTCAGACCACAAACACAGTATACATCATCACCTGCACTGACTGCAATAAGCATTACATAGGGGAGACAAAACACAGTATACACACTGGACTGAAACAACACATCTACAATATCAATGAAAGGAAACTCAGAACCATCTTAGTACAACACTTTCAACAACATGGCATCAATAAACTCATTATCACAGGAGTAGAAGCCAATGAGAGATGGACCCCTGGGCAGAGGAAGAGAGCTGAGAAAATGTGGATTTTTAAACTGGATACCAGAGCCCCATTGGGCCTCAATGATAGGGAGAACTTTTAGGTTCTCCCTCTGGATTGGGCGGCACGCATGGGGAGCATGGACCGGACCGGGAGTTGAACCCGGCCCTGCTGGGTCCAGGGGATAGATATTTAACATCCTGAAAAGAATCTTCCTTTTCTTCTTTTACTCCTTTAATGCTCCTAAGCATCTACCCTTTTATATTGCAACCTTTTGTCAGCTATTTTAAATTTTTACACTTTTAAGCACTCCCCTTCCCCATGATTTGGAGGATTTTAACCCTTTGTCATTCAAGGACTTTTATGGATTCCATGGTTTATTTATTTAATTATTTATTCATTTATGCATTTATTCATTGACTTTTACATTGGTTGATTGAATTGTGGGTGAGATCTGCCACCCTCCAGTGTGTATTATTGCATGTATTTCCTACCGTTTTTAAATGTGTGTTGAATCTCCTTTTGAGTGTGCATTACATTTGCTTTACATTAATTATTATTTAATACATTCTCTATCAATTACAGTCCACTTTTGGCATCAGGTTTTAGGAATAAACCAAATTGAGACATGCGCCAGCCCGTGCCTTGGCTTTGGCTCTCCATACCAAACCAGCTGAGTTGGCAGACCACCCAGGGAAAGTCATCAAGATAATTTCACAATTCCTAACCCCATCACTCAACTTTTCTGAACCAGAGTTAAGCCCAGACAGGCTGGCGGGTTGATGCAGCCCCATCTCTCAACCCCCTATAGCTTTGTTCACACACCCAGAGTCAAGCCTAGGCAGGCATAGAGTTTGGTGAAGATGCAGCCACATTTCCCAACTGCACCTACACTTCCATCACCAGAACTAAGCCCAGACAGGCAGGTGGGTTGATGGAGATGCAGTCCCACCTCTCAACCCCCTATGGCTCTTTGTTCACACTTCCAGGGTTAAGCCTAGACAGGCAAGGAGTTGGGGTGGAGATGCTCTCACATTCCCATCTCCTCCTAACTCTGCATCTACACATCAATCACACAACTCCTTTGAACCAGAGTGAAGCCAAGACAGGCAGCGGGATTGATGAAGATACAGTTGCGGCCCTCATCCCCACATAACTCTGCGTTCACACTCCCAGAGTTAAGCCTAGGCGGGCATGGAGTTTGGTGTTGAGGCAGTCCCATTTCCCAACTCCTCTTAACTATGCACCTACACTTCCATCACTCAACTCCTTAAACCAAGACTTAAGCCCAGACAGGCATGTAGTTTGGTGGAGATGCAGTCCCATTTCCCAACTCCTTTTAGTTCTGAAACTAAACCTCCATCACTCAACTTTTTTGAACCACAGTTAAGCCCAGACAGGCTAGGGGACTGATGAAGATGCAGTCCCATCTCTCAACCCTTCATAGCTCTGTGTTCTCACTCCCAGAGTTAAGCCTAGACTGGCACAGAGTTTGGTAGAAATGCAGTCCCATTTCCCAACCCTGAACTTTGTATCCATGGATCCATCACTCCACTTCTCTGAACCAGAGTTAAGCCTAAACAGGCAGGGGGATTGATGGAGATGTAGTCCCATCTCTTATCTCCCATAACTCTCAACTTAAAATTTGAACCACTCATGACTGTTGGAATATGACTCTGTGATTCAACTAAACTTACTTCTTTCCCCCTGTGTTCTTCTAGTTGGGAACATGTAAAGCACAGAGCAGAACAGAGACAGACAGGTGTAGTGAGGTGGTTTATAAACAGTCCAGGAATGGTACACAAAAATGCAGTCAGCTCGGGCAGAGGTACAAAAACAAGGTCAAAATCAAAAACATGGTGAGACCAGGCAGAGGTACAGAACGCTGGGCAAAAGCAGGTTGGTGAACAGACAAGGTCGAAACACGAGGACACTAATCGCAAAAGAAGAAACACCAGAGAGCTACTCACAAAGGGATGCAGACAATCAACCAGACACACTGGGAGACAGGTTTATATACACATGAGGGGAGGAGCTAACAAGGTACAGGTGAAACCAATAAACAATCACAGGAGTGAAGGCACCTAGGATGAAGACAAAAAGGAAGTGAGGGAAACCAAGACAGTAAAACAGGAAGTCAAAAAACAAACTAAACTATAAGCCTAACATACATCATCTGCAGTGTTGGGTATAGTTACTTTTGAAAGTAGTTAGTTATTTTACAATGTTACTATCAATTAAAAATAATCTGTTACCTTACTACATTACCCATCAATAAAAATAATACGTTAATTGTTGGTAACGCCAACAATTAAAAACTGTTTGGGATGCATCTCTGCCTGCAGCAGCTTACACACGCAGCCTAGTTTAGATGCACTGAATGTGCTTACTGTTTATGAATCAATCATGGAACCTGCAGGATAATGACAGGAAAGACAGCGAACATATTGCATGTTTTATTTAACACTGGGCATTTGATAACACAATGAGCCCTAAACAAGACTACCGCCAGGTGAATTTCAACTCGACGGTATTTATTTTTTCCAAGTGCACAAGTAGGGCTATATTTAAACAAAGTGCTAAACAGGTAGGCATTCATCCTTTGAGCATTAGAAATTTGGCAGCTGCCATAAATAAAATATAATAGGCCAAATAAAAACAAAAAACTGTACCAAACACACATATCCTTTTCCAATGTCGTTTCCTCTTTTCTTTTATCATAACATGCTATAGGCTATAAATTTAGCTTATACCACGGTATAAACAAGCACTAATGTTTAGGCTGTGCACAAAAGAACAGCGCGTGACACTAATAAAACAAACATTAAACGAACTATGAAAATATCTAAGTGTCACACACAGCCCTACATTCACTTACATTTAGCCTATTCATCTTTAAAGTAATGATTGAAACGTAGTAAAAGAAGATTCTCAAAACGTTTGTCCGAGAGTCGATTTCTTTTAGGAGTTAGAGCAAGGCTCCCGAGGCTGAATAGTCTCTCCACAGGCGCACTGGAGGGTGTTGGGGTATTGAAGCGCAAAAATAAAGTCTTGATCATGGGGAACTTGTTTAATGTGTCGATCTTGACTCCTGACTTAAGATAGTCCGCAATTTCAGTGTCCACTGACTTTGAGGCCTGTTTGTCCTCCGTAAATGAAAAAAAGTCGGACTCGTCTTTTCCTCCGCTGACAGGTGCAGGCGGTAGTTCCTCTACATACCTTTCTAGCAGAAAGGGTTTTCCTTTCCTTATCAAGGGAAATTCAAAAAACAAATCAGAGTACTCTAACGTGTTACCCACAACACTGATCATCTGTTGCAATAGTGACGTTCAGTACAAAATGGCAGGAAAGTTGGGAGAAAGGATGTAATTATGCAGCACAGGTTGAAGTGATTGTAATTAAGCTTCCAGTTTATCAAAAGTATGAAGAACTAATTATTCATTTCTTTCTTTGTGTTCCATATTTTAAAGTATTGCAGAGCAAACAACACATGATGCTGATGGGTTTTGGAGGCCATAATGCAAAAGTGCAGAAAACAACCTAAATCTGAGTGCCTGCTTGACTGCAACAGCAGCTGATGGAGCAGCTTCAACTTTCAATGCATTGTTTTTAAAACTGACTTACTCTTAACTTGACATTACACGAGTGCTATTCTTGAAAAAAAGTCAAATGTTTTCTTCATTGCCTATTTAGTTTATCTCCTCCATAATTTTCCTTGATTGAGAAATTGTCTGGGCTCTTATGGGTTAATCAGTAGCCTATATGCTAGTATATGTTTACAGTAATCTTTACAGTCAAACATTTTGATGCAATCTTTTTGCATGCATTTTGATCAATGAAAAATCTGTGTAGTAGTTTCTTGAAGACAGTCTGAAGATGGTCTTGCTCATTTGGTGTCAATTGAGTAAAAATCGTGGGTGGAGATTGGTTTAATAAGTTTTACAGTTTACAGTGATGGACTTCATAATTTGTTAATTGTCTGCTGTTTCTCAGTAAAACTGTTGTGTTATCATAACTGGGACTGTTCAGGTGGTATTAGGATGATGCAAAACAAAACTCATTCATTTTATTTGTTAGTTTATTTATCTTATCTTTATCTTTTAGCTTTCTTGAGGGATTTTTCAAGCAGGGGCGTAAAAGCCAGAACTGCCTCTGCCCTAACCCACTCTGTCTGTGTGTCTCCCTCCCTGACTGCCTGCATGTCTGTCTGATTTAGGATTTTGGTTTGTTTTGTGCATGTGTCTCTGACCTGCTTATGTCCTTTAAGAGGTAGTCTGGCACCACAAGAAGGCTTTCTCCTGTTTTTTGGACTGTCCTTCTGCCTCGTGTTTTTGTCCTCTGCCCGAGCTGACTGCCTTTTTGCGTGCCAAACCCAGACTGTTAATAAACCGCCTCACAACACGTCCGTCTGCTCTGAGGGCCCAGTTGTCTGTCTGATCCTGACACACTCTTCTTTCTCAATTCTGGTGCCAGCTTTTGCTGTTGCCAAATAAAAGACCAAATGAGAATACACAGCAAATATTTAAATATAAAAGACACTAGTCCTTGTACCCATGCACAAATGAGACCATGTCAGAGCTCATTTCACACCAGTAGTGCTGTTTAGTTTTGTTTGTTTTTTCCACATGTAATTTTGGTTCAGGCCAAATTGAAAAGTCCAAAATCAAACAAGCTGCTAACTGCTAAATTCACAGTATTCATGTAAATAGTACAAGCTATTTGATGTACCTTCAGAAGGCTGAAGGTGGCATGGGTGATGCCCAGGTTGTGAAAGACACCCAGTATATAAAGAAAGAAACACATAGTGAGACATACTTTGCTGATAGATTTTTTTTAATGAAAGGGCCTGTGTATATTCAAATCAAATCAAATCAAATTTTATTTGTATAGCCCAAAGTCACAAAACACATTTTGCCTCAGAGGGCTTTACAATCTGTACAGGGAGTGACACCCTCTGTCCTTAGACCCTCGGTTCGAGTGAGGAAAAACTTGCCCACAAAAAAACCCTTTTAACAGGGAAAAATGTGGAAGAAACCTCAGGAAGAGCCACAGAGGAGGGATCCCTCTTCCGGGACGGACAGACGTGCAAAGGACGTCACGTGTACAGAACAATGTGGGTTTGATTATTATGTACTATGATGGCGACCCAATTTCCCTTTGGGGATTAATAAGAGTCCATCTCTTCATAGACTTACATAGTCTTCTAGAGCTTTATTTTGCCAATTTGCGCACTGACAAGCTAGCAAAAGGAATCGATCTGCAAAGCCTGCGAGGAGTCAGAGGTATTAAATATTATATTGTATTATATTTATTATACATAAGTACAAAAAGAGTATATCAATGTAAAAAAAAGACAAGGAAAGCATCAATAAATGCATTTATTGACTTACCTATCCAAAAATAAAAAAAGACGAAAAGCAAAAAATAAAGAAAAGCAGCACTCTCTTGAACGTCAGGTTGTTGCTGGTAATCAAGCTCAAGTGAAGTGGTAAGGCCTGAAGAAACACAAACAAGGACAACAAAAACAAAAAGAAGACAATCAGTAAAGCTCCAATCACTGTAAGGAATTTTTGGAGGTTAAGAGACCAAAGCAGCACCTTCTTCTATCTCCTTCGTGTAGTACTGCAAGACAAACAGTTGTGATTAGTGGCCATGTGGCACCATCCAATGGACAAAACAAGCCATTTCGCCCGCTGTAGGGAGAAAAAACAAACAAAAACATCCATTCAACCCACAGTTGCAGGGCAGCAGATTTATTTATTTGTTTTTTTTTTCTGGTAGCTGCTTATAAAGGCAATACATTCGTTCTTCCTCATGTCTGGCAATCACACTTGTACCATATGTCATCACGGAATGCAGCGCACATTGTGTGTGTGCCCCTTTCCTGCAGTAGCAATGTTTGTCAAAGTTTAAACCCTTTGTTTCTCAAATAAATTAATTTAAGTTTAACTGCTGGCAATCATGGACAATCCCTCCCACCCCCTCCACACAACACTGGGCAAGCTAAAGAGCAGCTCCAGCAATAGACTCACTGACAATACTATTAATATTATCATGATATACTGTTGTTATTGTAGCGCCCTTTAGCCTAACTGGAAGAACACACTATAGACACTTACACTCTTACTAGGGTCGGATGAGTTGGACCTCTAAATCATTCAAATGGGGGAGCATGAAGTTGATGAGTTGACAATTTATTGCTTCACACAACAATCCTTGACAGTGTAATGAAAATTTTAAAAATACAAATTTTGTAGAAAAAATAAAATCCAATAGAAAAGTGGTATCCGTGGTATATGTATGTAATGTTCTGTCATATGACCTACTACCTGGGTGTTTTTTGGTGTTCTTTTCTTACGTGTATCAGAGACAGTGAGTGAGGTGAGGTGAGGTAAGGTGAGATGATGTCTGGGTTCTCCAGAATGGATACCACGGCTGGTCACACCGTGCACCGTGTTCCATCCAAATTGCTTGTCCTCCTGGCTCGCCACCAGACCTCCACGGAGTCGGATCTGAATCGACTCCTAAGAGAGTGCAGAGAACATAACCATTACTCTCTATTCAATTACATCACATCATCCTACTTTCACTTTTCACTTTTTATATCTTCTGTATCTATACCCAGATGCAAGATATACAGCATTCAAGTCAATGTTAAATGAGTCTGAATACATTTGCAGTACTGTAAGTATTTTTACCATAGCAATGAAAAGCAAAAAATAAAGAAAAGCAGTACTCCCTTGAACATCAGGTTGTTGCTGGAAATCATGCTAAGTGAAATTGATGAGGCCTAAAGAAACACAAAATTGTTCAGTAAGTTCTGTGGTATATGTATGTAATGTTCTGTTATATGACCTACTACCTGGGTGGATTTTAGTCTTCTTTTCTTACCTGTATCAGAGACAGTGAGTGAGGTGAGATGATGTCTGGGTTCTCCAGAATGGATGCCATGGCTGGCCACACCGCGCGCTGTCCAAATTGTCCGTCTTCCTGGCTTGCCACCAAACCTCCACGGATTCGGATCTGAATCAACTCAGTTGATCACTCAATTTAAAAAAAAACAATCTACACATAGAGTGCAGAAAACACTTTTTTCACCTTTCACTCTATATATCTTCTGTATGTATACCCAGATGCAAGATGTTACTGAAATACTCTGTAAGCACTCACTAACACAAAATAAAGATCTTGAATCAATCAATTGGTCCTTAAAGGTTTTATCATTTTATTCTTGCAAGAAGGACAGCTCTACAAATGCACAAACAGTCTGCAGAAAATGTTCAGGGTGGGGCAGTCCCACACTGATTCCTTTACATTTCTAAGGAGTATTCATCATTATTATGATTTACTTATCTAACTGTTGCAGGTGGCTACAATGGAGTCTGCCATCAATATCAAACCTCACTAACAAGCTCTGCTGGACCGTGTGAACCAAGGTCAAGTTTATACAGCAAAACAACTCCTGCTACAGACGACTTGCATTAATGAGATTTCTAAGTGCAAAGTACTGAGTAAAACCAAACAAGATGTATAAGGAACACATTTTCATAATTAAAAACTTAAAAAAAAAAAAAATTAGTGAGATCAAAGATGATTATAAAAGAACACACAATCATGTAATATGCATTTTCCATTACAGAGACATAACCTTCAAGTCATTGTAGATGAGTCTGTATACATTTGCAGTACTGTATAAGTATTTTTACCATGACAATCATTCATCCTGAACTTATGTTTTAACATAAATGCACTTATTTATATTTTAAACATCTCCTTCAATTACTATTTATCTTTTAAACTGCAGCCTATTTCTCTTTGTAACTCTTTCTATCTGTAAACGAACAGCATTTAAACAACTACAGTACAATATAACACCGTATGTGCTTAACAAGTATCAAAACATTCATCATATCAACACAAATTTGCATCCGTTACCTTTCTATTTCACTCACTACTATAGCGACATGCTAACTTACCCAGCTACACCGTTAGCACGCACATTACATATTACAGGTAATAGCTGAGCTAGCTTAACTATAGCAACGACTCGTGATCACCGTTAGCATCTCGCTAACTTAGCTAGCGATCTTTTTTATGGTCTGTTTGCACTGTTCACGATGATAGAAACAATACCAACGTGAGTTTAAATATTAGGAAATATTCCTGTACCTGCGACTGATTTAATAAAATCATCTCAATAGAAGGCGTTTTCATACAACAGCTAGATCAACAACTAACAACAACCGAGGCCTAGCCTCTTAGAATTTAGCATCCAGACTTACCGGAGCTTCTTTAAAAGGGCTCACAGAGTGAAGCGGCTCCTCTTATCCCACACACGCACAACACTTCTTCCTAATAAAGAACTCGTAAGAAGTACTTTGGATTGATGAATCATGAATGTTCGACTCCTATGTTGTTGTTTTCTTATCAATATCCGTTAGCTCACCCACTAATAAGGGGGGTCTCTCTGTAGTCAACGTCTCAGGTCAAAGGGTGCTTGCACGCTTGACACTGACAATGAGTAAGGGCTGATGCGCCGCCTTGTGGTTGGGAGTGGTAATGAATCAGATTTTATTTGTATAGCCCAAAGTCACAAAATAAATTTGCCTCAGAGGGCTTTACAGTCTGTACAGGGAGTCACAAGAGTCTGTCATTGGACCATTAACAATAACAATAACACTACCATCATGTAATCAGTGGTCTATCTCTTCATATACTTACATCGTGAAATACTTCACTCTTCATGAATGAGACCTATCAATGTAAGGCAGTTCGATAGCCCTTAGAGTTCGCATAAACGGGGCCTGAGGTTTTATTGTTCTGTCAATCATTATCTCTCTCTCTGTCTCTCTGTCTCTCTCTCTCTCTCTCAATGTAAGGCAGTTCGATATCTCTTAGAGTCTGCATAAAATGGGGCCTAAGGTCTTATTGTTCTGTCAATCATTATCTCTCTTTCATTCCACTGCTACTGCAATCACTTTACCATTTATTGTAATTCATTGTAATTGTACGACATGTTTGTGTTGATTGTTCTGTAAATGTGACATCCTTTGCACGTCTGTCTGTCCCGGGAGAGGGATCCCTCCTCCGTGGCTCTTCCTGATGTTTCTTCCAACTTTTTTCCCCTGTTAAAATGTTGTTGTTTTTTCTTGTTTGTTTTTTTGGGCAAGTTTTTCCTCACTCAAACCA
Source organism: Nibea coibor (assembly GCA_023373845.1). NCBI lineage: Eukaryota > Metazoa > Chordata > Actinopteri > Sciaenidae > Nibea > Nibea coibor. Next base: position 31,034 of record JALLKU010000196.1, read on the forward strand.
AGGGTCTAGGGACAGAGCGTGTCACTCCATGTACAGATTGTAAAGCCCTCTGAGGCAAATGTATTTTGTGACTTTGGACTATACAAATAAAATTTGATTGATTACCACTCCTAACCACAAGGCGGCGCATCAGCCCTTACTCATTGTCATTGTCAAGAGTGCAAGCACCCTTTGACCTGAGACGTTGACTACAGAGAGACCCGCCCCCCTATTAGTGGGTGAGCTAACGGATATTGATAAGAAAACAACAACATAGGAGTCGAACATTCATGATTTATCAATCCAAAGTACTTCTTACGAGTTGTTTATTAGGAAGAAGTGTTGTGCGTGTGTGGGATAAGAGGAGCCGCTTCACTCTGTGAGCCCTTTTAAAGAAGCTCCGGTAAGTCTGGATGCTAAATTCTAAGAGGCTAGGCCTCGGTTGTTGTTGGTTGTTGATCTAGCTGTTGTATGAAAACGCCTTCCATTGAGATGATTTTATTAAATCAGTCGCAGGTACAGTAATATTTCCTAATATCTAAACTCACGTTGGTATCGTTTCTATCATCGTGAACAGTGCAAACAGACCATAAAAAAGATCGCTCGCTAAGTTAGCGAGATGCTAACGGCAATTGTGAGTTGTTGCTATACTTGCGCTAGCTCAGGTATTGCCTGTAATATGTAATGTGAGTGGGATTCAAATTTGTGTTGTTATGATGTCAGTTTATGATGAATATTTTATGACATTTGGTAAGTACATAAGGTGTGCGCTGTAGCTTTTTAAATCCTGTTCGTTTACAGATAGAAAGAGTTACAAAGAGAAATGGGCTGCAGTTGAAAAGATAAATAGTGATTGGAGGAACTGTTTGAAATAGAAATAAGTGCATTTATGTTAAAACATGAGTTCACGATGAATAATTGTCATGGTAAAAATACTTTACCCCTGCGGTAGGTGAAATGGCTTGTTTTGTCCAGTAGATGGTGCCACAGGGCCACTCATCACAACTGTTTGTGTGTCTTGCAGTACTACACGAAGGAGATGGAAGAAGGCGCTGCTTTGGTCTCTTAACCACCATAAATTCCTTACAATGATTGGAGCTTTACTGATTGTCTTCTTTTTGTTTTTGTTGTCCTTCTTTGTGTTTCTTCAGGCCTTACCACTTCACTTGAGCTTGATTACCAGCAACAACCTGACGTTCAAGGGAGTGCTGCTTTTCTTTATTTTTTGCTTTTCGTCTTTATTTATTTTTGGATAGTGTTAGAAGGCTAAAAGAATGTCACATGTCCCAGCATCAGTAGTCGTAGTACACTGCCCCAGCATCAGTAGTCGTAGTACACTACATTCATCCTTTTTCTTTTTTTTTCATGTAAACTTACTGTGTGCTATAAATAAAGAAACAAGGAACTGCTCTGCGCTTCTCTGCTCTCTGTAGCTTAGATGTTGCAGTAGCGGGATGCCCTTTGTACAAAGTAAAACCCTCGTGTCTGACTCTCATTTGTTCTGGTCTCTCACAGGTGTCGAGTAAGTTGGTAAACTCTTCACATAATTCTTGGTCCTTCGAGCCGGATGGTTGATCAGGGAACCTGACGAGGGGCTCTCCGACCTGCAGACCGTCGACGGCCAGTCACCAGGTGACTGATAAGCCCCGGACCGTGAATTCGGATCCGGGCCAGGGTTAAAACCGGATCTCCGGGGGTCCCTGGTCAATCATCCGAACTACAGGGAGTCCAGAGGTGAGCATCAGACACGAAAAGCGCGTGATTGGTGTTAGACTTTGAACAATATGGAAAGTCATGGTGTTAGACTTTGAACAATATGGAAAGTCATGGTGTTAGACTTTGAACATGTGGAAAGTCATAAATAAAGCGCAAAATTTTGGCCAGTGGTTGAGATCGAGATACTGATCTCCCAAGAATCCAGTTAGTGATTCAAGAATCCAGTTAGTGATTCAGGAAGGGTGAACGTATGGACCCTAAGTGTGAATGAGAAAGTGTGAATGAAAGAGTAAGAGTGATTAAAAGGGACTAGGATTTCCCTCTCTACTCTGTTGTTATTTTATTTGTGGAAAATCCACGTACACACGGTGACTTGAGTAAGCTTTCCCCGCATCGTATTAGTCGATGTAGAAGCTTGGGAGAGGAACTTCACTCCTGTCACTTCATGTGTGAGAAACTTTTCCACAAACAGGAATAGTTATATATGTATACCTAGTATGTTATGTTATGTTATGTTATGTTATATATGTATACCTAAAAAGTGTGGTACTAGTACGAAAATATAAAAGTTGTACGTCTGGGAAAAAGGGTTGTAATGGGGAACAAAAATAGTGTGGAGCATACGGAGGACAGTAGGTGGATGGAACAAAAGTTCCCAGGAAGTGGAAGTGTTAAAATGAAAGAAGAAATATGGATTTGAAGGAAAGTTTCAAACGAGCGAACTGTTAAAGTTGCAAGTCGATCTAAAAGTGGACAAATGCTCGGGAAAAAAGAAAGAAAAGAAAATAAAAGAATACCGAATAAGCGACGAGTGGTTAAAAGAAAGTAAACGTAGAGATGGAGAAAGGAATAAAAGAGAGCAGAAAAAACTGCAAAAGGCACAACAAAAACTCGCTGCGCTAAGTGTTGATGTGAAACCAGACGATGAGACTCAAGGTCGCAGAAAGAATGTAGGAGTGAGAGAAGAGGAAGAGGGAGGAGGTGCAGCTGCGGCCTCACACTCACACTCACACACACACACACACACACACAAAACTGACTCACCGAGGATTGAGGGTGAGCGTAAAAAACTCCTCTCTAAATTAAGGAGGGGTGAATTAGAGCAAAAGAAAAAAGATAAAGAGGGAGAGAGAAAAGCAAAACTTTATTATTATATTATATATATATTTATATATATAATCATTTAGTCATTTATAATATATATTATTGATTATTCAAAAATAGGTGAAACACAACAAAAGGAGGATGAAAGCCCTGCAGATTATAGATATAGACTGGAAGTAGTGTTCCAGGCTAACTCCGGCATTCAACCCAATAACGACGCAAATAGCCCCTACCAACAGCAGCTAAAAATGCATTTCTTACGGGGTCTAAGGCCTGAAATCAGGTCAAGAATAGACAAAACATGGGTCCACAAAAACACTGGATCCGTAGCTCAAGCGGTAGAGCAAGCAATGCACGCAGATAGCGTTGTCAAGGACAAAAACAAGCGCGCGACCTTCACAGTAGATGAAGCAGCAGGAACAGTTACAGTTGCTTATCATGGCAGAGCATACAGAGGGAAAGGAGGAGGACAGAACAGAGGTAGAGGCAGAGGCAGGGGTGGTGGAAGAAATCAGCAGAATCGTGATAACGACCGTGAGACCCAGAAGGAGAGAGATACACGCGAAAACAACTGCTATAAATGTCATAAGCCAGGACATTTGGCAAGAGACTGCAGACACAACGACTCACAACGAAATGATGCATGACTAGTCAAAGAAACAGAAGTTGATCATACGCAAACAGGACAATCAGTAGACACAGACATGCTACTAGAGAAAAATGAGCCCTCTGAAAATGACAAAGTCCACATAAATATAGAAGTACTGCTAAAATCACAACAAAATAAGTCGGCTCCAACTAGGAGAATAAGCTTTAATGGACGAGAATATGACTGTCTGTGTGACACCGGTGCTTGTTCAACTGTGCTAACAAAACCATTTCCAAACTGTCAAACATCCTCTAAGACAGTTTGGGTAAAATCAGCCTCAGGACATGTTACACCGTTAAGATTTACAAAACCTGTAGTTATAACAGACACAGAATCAGGAAATCAAACCAAAAAGCCGATTCTAATCGACCCAAGTTGCCCTGTAAACCTATTAGGCCGAGATGTCATGGCAGCACTACGTATAGCTGTCTATCCAACCGCAGATGGAGAAATGAAGACAGAAATACTAAGTGAAGAACATTGCCATGTTGTCCAAGGCGTAAAAGAACCAAACTATTATTGGACTTTAGATCTCACTGATCAATCAGAGGCAGAGTCGCTCATAATAATGGCAAAAACTCAACTTCAAGACATGCAACTAGACACACGAAAACTTAAAGTCATGACAAAAGATGAACTGCACTGTACACTGCGGTATAAACAGGAGCCAGGGCCCGATCCACCCTATGATGAAATGGTGCACAAACTTTCTGTTAAAGGAAATGTTTGTATGCAACACATGCTGGTGTCCCCAACGGGACAGTCATGTGTGTCCGTCATACTCAACACGAGACAACAAGTGGTTAACCGTAACCAAAACCCTCACATATCATTGACAACAAGTGACAAATATAGCTGGAAGGAAATGAGCCGCGTTGTACAACAAGCTAACAGAGATACGTACACAGGAACCGACCCCGGTGGGTGGCAGACAGGTAGACATACTGGTATACGACGGTTCCTCCTTAACCTTTATACAACAGCGACGCCAGCCACCCACCTTGATGCAGAGTGACCAGAGGACAGCTACATACTTACCCTATCAGAAAAAGACCAAAAAATCCTAGAAGGGGTCCCCACAAGCCTGTGGTCACAGGGACCCACCGATGTAGGCCTAGTTAAAGACTATCCACCATTAGAAATAGAGTTAAGGCATCAAAATTATCCACGAGTACGACAATATCCCATATCAAAAGAAGCAGAAGAAGGCATTAAACCAGTGATAACAGACATGCTAAAAGCAGGGATTTTAGTTGAAACAACCGCTCCTAAATGCTTAACTCCAATTTTCCCTGTAAGAAAAGCGACATCAGGTTGGAGAATGATACAAGACCTGAGAAAAGTGAATGATATGGTAAAACATGACCCAGTTGAAGTAGCAAATCCACATACTTTGCTCAATAATATAACTGCGAAAGAACAATGGTTCTCGGTTATAGACTTATCAAACGCCTTTTTCTCAATACCCATACATAAAGACTCACAAGGCCTATTTGCATTTAAGTATGGAAACAAAACCTATACTTATACCAGACTGCCACAAGGCTTCACTAATAGTCCAACAATCTACTCACAAGCACTAGAAAACTCAATGCAAAAATGTCCAGCACTAGATAATGGTAAATATTTGCTTTATGTTGATGACATATTAGTAACTGGACATGACAAGGCCTCCTGCATGAGTAACACAATAACAGTGCTGAAACACTTGCAACGTGAAGGCCACAAGGTGACACAGGGGAAAGTACAGCTTTGTACTCAGCGCGTGAAGTATCTAGGTCATATCCTCACCCCTGGAGGACGAAGATTAGATAACAAAAGACAGCTAGCCATAGCTCAAACACCAAGACCTGAAACAAAAAGACAAATGATGTCCTTTCTAGGACTATGTAACTACTGCAGAACATGGATTTCAGGTTTTGCAACATTAGTGCAGCCTCTACAAAATGCAATACACGGAAAAGAGATGGCAATGAAAGACCGAATAGAATGGACACCAGAACAGGAGCAAGCATTCACTGCACTAAAGGATGCTTTGCAAACACAGGCCATGCTACACACGCCCGATTATGATGCCCCATTCTGTTTAATGGTCACATCTAATTCAGGGTTTATGAGTGCAGCACTGACCCAGAAGCATGGTGATAGACACAAACCTTTAGCGTTCTATTCTAAGAGATTAGATCCAGTAGCCAGTGGTCAACCATCGTGTGTACAGCTAGTAATGGCAGCTGCTGAGGCGGTGGAACAGAGTGCAGAAGTTGTGCTCACTCACCCATTAAAAATAATGACCACCTGTAATATACCACTCATTCTGTTACAGACTCCACTGCCATTTGTGACAAACACAAGACTATTAGGATTAATAGCAACACTCATGTCACAACAACACATATCGTTCTCTCAACATTCAAAGGTTTCGCTTCCGTGCCTCTTAGCCACAGCTGCTGACGGAAAACCGCATGATTGCAAAGCTAAAGTGGAAGAAGAGACGAAACCTCGTACTGATATTTACAGTACGCCGAAACCAGAACAAACACATGTTTTTGTAGATGGCTCTGCGAGCAAAGATAATACCGGACGAAATAAAGTAGGCTATGCTATAACATCTTCCATATGCACACTGGAATCTGGTGCACTGCCACCCTCATTTTCTGCACAAACAGCAGAACTACATGCAGTGACACAAGCATGTAAGCTAATGGCAGGGAAAGCAGTGTGCATATGGACAGATAGCCAGTATGTGTTTGACTCGGTACACCACTATGCCCGTGTATGGGCAAAGAGAGGCATGACCTCAGCAAACGGCAAACCATTAACACATAGCGCCAAGATGATGGAGCTACTAGAAGCTGTTAAACTACCAACATCGCTATCCTTATGTAAATGTCGTGCACATCAAAATGACGACTCAGAAGTAACAAAAGGAAATAACTTAGCAGACCTAGCAGCTAAAGCAGCAGCCCTATCTAAAACTACGACGGATGTTAATGTATTAGCATCACAAGTCACAGAGATTGATGACGAAATCCTGAAGGACTATCAAAAACAGGCACCTGTAAATGAACAAAAAACTTGGCATAAAAAAGGAGCAACATTAGTAAATGATATCTACTGTGTTGACAATAAACCCATCCTACCTAAAGCATTGCACCAGGCGGCGTGTTTAGTGAGTCATGGGAAGACCCATGTCTCAACAGGAGGGATGGTAACACTAGTAAATAGAAACTACTATACTGTAAATTTCGAAAATTCAGCAAAAATGTTCGTATCTAAATGTATGATATGTTTAAAAAACAATTCACAAGGACAGTGTAGACCAAAAAGAGGACAGTTCCCACACCCACCACATCCGTTTCACACTATACATATGGATTTCATAGAGCTAAGCGACTCTAAAGAAGGAAAATATGCATTAGTTATAATTGATGTGTACTCTAATTGGGTGGAAATTTATCCAACAAAAAGAAATGACGCAATAACTGTAGCAACAAAACTATGTAGCCATTATTTTCCAACCTACGGCATACCAAGAATTATCAGATCAGATAATGGTACTCATTTTGTGAATGACGTCATAGCTAAAGCAGGAGAGACGTTAGGCATAACATTAAAAAAAACACTGTGCATACCACCCACAGAGTGCAGGCTTAGTAGAAAGAACAAATGGAACTATTAAAACAAGATTGCGAAAAACAATGGCAGAGACTGGCAGACCGTGGAATGATTGTGTGTCACTAGTTAAAATGTGGATGAGAGTTACCAGAGGAAATAAAGGACTAACACCGTTTGAAATAGTACATGGCCGAAGTTTTCCTATGCCACACTTTAACTCTGATCTGGTGAAATCTGACAAAGAACACACATTAGCAGATTATATGAGAAAACTGTTGAAAACTGATGACGTACAAACACAGAACCAAATACCTAATACTCCTATGTCGTCCCCTAATACTAGGATTCGAATTGGAGACTGGGTGTTGGTAAAGACAATACATAGAGTCAGGTGGAACAGCCCGCGATGGGACGGCCCATTCCAAGTGCTTCTGACCACGCCAACAGCAGTAAAGATAAGTGAACGAGCTACCTGGATACACTTGTCACATTGTAAACTGGTCACAGAGGCAGTTAAGGGATCATCTAGTGAAACAGTCTAGAGTACTCACAGGACAGCTTACGGGACACCAGACGGGGGAAGCCTGCTGGGTCCTGGGGCACAGACGAAAGTCTGGTACTGTGAGCTAGTGAAGAAATCATCGTGGAAAGCTCCAACGAGCTAGATCCACCCTAGTGGTTCCTGTAGGTAACTGACCCGTGACCATTTATATCTAGCCTTCACTATGTATGGAGAACAGAGACTCCTAGTGTGGCTCAGCATTGTATCCTTGCTTATTGTGACCTCAATATGGTTCCTGGTTCCGGAGCCAACATCGCAAACCAACAATAGTCACAACACCCATAATCGAGTAAGGCGTCAAACAGCATCAAACCCAGGGTTTAAAATCACAATCTCTTCCAAACCAAAAAATGCGAATGACTGGTACAGAGGCACCACTGGAGTCTCTGGAGAAACTAACAATTGGCTTTTAATGGTAGAACAAGCAGCCCGACCGCTTAACCGCAGCTGTGTAGTATGTTTGGGTCCCAGACCCCTATTAAAGGTTGTACCAGCATCCCTGTCAATAAACTGCACCATTGACGTAATGAATAATAGTAACCCGACCAACAGCTGTGCACGCTGGGATAGAGTTTATCCCCGTGTGCACACCACTAAAGCTAAACCTATCTTTGATAAAACGGTAGCTAAAAATAATTTCACATGCATTAAGTACAATGGAACAGGAAAAAAGATGGGATCTGTCCCGTGGACATATTGCTTAGTGAACATAACCGCCCCATCTAATTTCAAAGCAGTCACCCGAGCTGACATATGGTGGTGGTGTGGAGGAGCCATAATATACGATATGTCTACGTCTACTAACATTTTAGGTCTCTGTGCAGTGGTTTCTCTCATCCTACCAGTGCAAATTTTCCCTATGTCAGCAGATCAGTTGTTGGTAGAAGTGAGTATGCCCGAGCCAGTTTCACAGGAGACTGTGAATAGACGTAAACGGACCATTATAGGCCTGTCTGAGCATGATCCAACCTATATTGATGCTATAGGTGTACCTCGCGGTGTTCCAGATGAATATAAACTGGTAGACCAAGTAGCAGCAGGTTTTGAGTCGTCAATCTGTTGGTGGTGCACTATAAATAAGAACGTGGACCGAATAAATTATATACATTATAACGTACAGAGGTTAGGCAATTTGACACACGAAGGTTTCGAAGCCGTGCACCAACAATTGAAAGCGACCTCACTCATGGCTTTCCAGAACAGAATAGTGGTAGATATGCTTCTGGCAGAAAAAGGAGGTGTTTGCTCAATATTTGGAGATACTTGTTGCACATTCATCCCAAATAATACTGCAACAAGTGGTAAATTGACTCTAGCCATGGATGGATTGCGAACACTGAATAAGAAAATGAAAGATCACTCAGGAGTAGATACCACAATGTGGGATAAATGGACGGATATGTTTGGACGGTATAAGGGTCTGGTGTCGTCAGTGTTACTTTCTATCGCAGTATTTGCTGCTTTGTTAACTCTGTGTGGATGTTGTTGCATACCATGTATTCGTTTACTGTTAAATAGAGTAATTACTGCAGCCATAGAGGATAGGGGCACTGTGCAACAGAGAATGCCACTATTACAGGTGAATGATGATGATGATAAAGATCACAATAACCCATTGCCTCACGATGACTCAGACACACCTGGAGGTGTAGACTCGTCAACGGACTTAGATAGCGAGGCAGAAGACTCTGTGTGAAATGTTTAGCATCAACTATGAATGACGTTATAACAGAAAATCGGAAGAAGATGTTACTGACTGATAATGCAAGTTGATGAAACGTCACACAACTGTAAATAATGCGCTAAAATGTTTCTCAGAAGAGTGTTTTCCTTTTTCTTTTTATGTGATTATATTTTAACATTTTATAGTTTACACTACATGTGCATAACCAATCATTATTTTCGCTGATAAGTATGTTTGTTAGTAGTTACCTTATACTTTCCAGGAGGGGAATCCATGCCACCATGCATCGTATGTGCTAGCAACCTCTCCATGGTGGTGACCCTCTACTGTACGAACAGTACATGGGTTGAAGGCTTCACAACGATTTTATTTTCATCTATTATGTTTGATGCGTGATCGGCCACTATACTTTGTATTATCAAGTGCATTACTGTGTATATTCTGCTTATGATTAGGGACATGTGCCAACAGGAGGGACTGTTAGAAGGCTAAAAGAATGTCACATGTCCCAGCATCAGTAGTCGTAGTACACTGCCCCAGCATCAGTAGTCGTAGTACACTACATTCATCCTTTTTCTTTTTTTTACTGGAACAGGGACTGCCCCTGTTCCAGTCACGTGTCATGTAAACTTACTGTGTGCTATAAATAAAGAAACAAGGAACTGCTCTGCGCTTCTCTGCTCTCTGTAGCTTAGATGTTGCAGTAGCGGGATGCCCTTTGTACAAAGTAAAACCCTCGTGTCTGACTCTCATTTGTTCTGGTCTCTCACAGGTGTCGAGTAAGTTGGTAAACTCTTCACAGATAGGTAAGTCAATAAATGCATCACTGATGTTCAAGGGAGTACTGCTTTTCTTTATTTTTTGCTTTTCACCTTCATTTATTTTTGCATAGGTAAGTCAATAAATGGATTTATTGATGCTTTTTTTTGCATTGATATACTCTTTTTGTACTTATTTATAATAAATATAATACAATATAATATATAATATGTCTGACTCCTCGCAGACTTTGCAGATAGATTCCTATTGCTAACTTCTCAGTGCGCAAATTGGAAAAATAAAGCTCTAGAAGACTATGTAAGTCTATGAAGAGATGGACTCTTATTAATCCCCATAGGGAAATTGGGTCGCCCTCATAGTACATAATAATCTAACCCACATTGTTCTGTACATGTGACGTCCTTTTCACGTCTTTCCGTCCTGGGAGAGGGATCCCTCCTCTGTGGCTCTTCCTGATGTATCTGTTATAAAAAATTAGGATTATACTGTGGTTTTCAGATGTTTTAACTTAAATACTAATCTGTTAATCTTCTTTTTTCATGTCTCGAGCACTTCCCTTATTTGTTTGTGTGTGTGTGTTTTGCTGAGTCTGGCAGGGAGAGATAGCTATAAATTAATAGTTCAAGGACAGGAGAGACAGATTACAGAAGTATCATTTGGATAAGGAATGCCCTGCTCATTACTGAGCAGGAAACCAAAAAAAGGACATTATGATATTACTTGTATCAGTGGAGAGCTTGTTAAAAAAAACTGTTGGAGCTCCTCTCCTTTTCTCTGTAACCCCTTTTGTGTGTTGCACTGTTAAACGCTCCTTCTTGTACAAGAATAATAAATTCAACTTTGAGGTTGTTAAAACCCCGTTTTGGCGTAGGCCAGGACCCAGAGGGGAGGATGGAGAGCGGGAGGAGGCGAAGGAGCGGAGCCCAGGCAGGACAGGAAAGAAAAGGATCGTGCTGCATGACTAACTCCAGACGCAGGTCATGTGGACACACGCAGACACATACACAAATAGATGACACCACAGACACAAACACAGCAACAGATGATGAGGTAGCTGAGATTCTATTGTTACAAACAGAGATTTTACTATCACAGGAAGGAAGTAAGCCATGGATAAAATTAGAGGTGCAAGGGAAAGCAATAACTTTCTTGTGTGACACTGGAGCCTGTAGAACAGTCGTGCGATATAGCGAAACAGGAACAAAATTTCCTTTGCAGCCGAATAGCGGTTTAAGAGTTAGATCAGCCACAGGGCATGTAACTATTGAACCTTTAACCAAGCCACAGAAAATAAGCGATCCTAAAACAAAGAAAAGCAGACTAGCCTCAGTGGTATTATCACAACTGTGTCCCGTTAACCTCTTAGGGAGAGATTGAATGACGAAATTAGGGATAGCAGTGATACCAGACCAATATGGTTCTGGTATGAAAGCGTGCCGTGTAAATCTAAAAACAGCAGACAGTGATGACGAGGACGAAAAGAAACGTTTGTGCATGAAGGACTAACACTAAATTACTTTTGCAGTTTAGATATAATTCAAACAGGACCAAGTAGCATAACTCAAGATGTAATGAAATTGGTAAAAACCTGCGTTCCTTCCTGCAGATATAGAGAAAAATGTTGAAACACACACTAGTGGAGAGAGCGAACGGCACACTCAAGGCTAAACTTAGGAAAGCCATGGGACCAGACAGGGAAAGGATGGGCGACTTGTTTGCCAGCAGTAATGCTGAGTCTTCATGTACAACCTAATAATACAGGACTGTCGCCTTTTGAAATTTTGTATAGCAGACCTTACAGAGTACCTTTGATTAACTTCAAGGGAGATGACACAGAATTGACAGAAACAACTGTAGAGTATATGAGCAAAATGTTGAAGAACAAAGAAACTATGTCTGCAGTTCTCTCACCCACAGAGCAGCCGGTCCTTGACCTGTGAAGCCAGGAGATTGGATATTTACCGTATATTTACCAAAACGCTCAAACGGAAAAACTGGAGTTCTCCAAGGTGGGAAGGTCCATTTCAAGTACTACTCGCAACACCCACAGCAGTACGCATAGCGGAGAGAACAACGTGGATACACATTGCAAACGAGCACCGATACCTATAGATAAGTGATAAATAAAATAGCCAAACAGATGAAGGCTAGAAACCGGAAACCTGGCAGCAGGATTTGAATCATTCTTTACCTGCTGGGTTACAATAAATAAAAATGTGGATGCTGTTGTATTCCATGTATGAGAGAATTGATACAAAGATTGATTACCACTGCACTAACGAAACAACAATTGCTCTATCAGCCTGTCTCCACAGTTGAGGAGTTCGGGAGAGATGAGATGACTTTAGAGGACAGGTTGTGATGAGGTACGGGAATGAGGACGAGTATGAAGAATGTGTTCAGCTCGAACGAGTAGAAGAGTCCACCTACGTGCCAATGAGTGGAGAAGTACCTGAAAATGACGCACTTGTTTAGTCTTTTTTTCCACAGCACAATGAAGAACCTATAGAAAAGAAAGGTTCTGGTATAATGAATGCTTAAGAGAAAAAAGACTGACAGCAAATTGTATATACATTTAAAGGTTTTTGTGTGTTTTTTTTCTTGTTTCAGGGGCAGCGCCCGTAGGCAGGGAAAGCTCCCCATGGACTGGGTCCGCTGAGTTGATCAGCCCGTCTGAGGAGAAACTTGTTTTTCTTTATTAGATTCATAAATGTACTTATACGTTTGCTGTTGTCAGTACTAATACGTTTCACATTTATATTTTTTACATTTTCTGAGTGATTAAGATTAAGCATACTGATGTGACTGTAACAATTATTAACACAAATCATTCGCCACCAGAGCAGCGGGGCCGCGTGGAGAATTTTCCTGTCTAGAAAGTAACAGAATAAAATAATAAAGAATGTTAGAGAGCTGCCAGACGGGTTTTTCACTCCCACATCATTTATATTATTGTAATCAACTATTTAACATTCATTAATTTTTATTCTTGTATCTTTGTACCTTTTAAAATAGTACAAACAGGGGGGAGATGTCATAAAAATTAGGATTATACTGGGATTTTCAGATGTTTTAACTCATAGTGTGTTAATCTTGGTTTTTTCATGTCTCGAGCACCAGTGGCATCATAAGGCCTGTTTTAGTGGGGCTGAAGCCCCCTTAAATGTTCTTAAGCCCCCCTAAATAGTTTGGTGTTGTTTTATTGAAAACTTTTGTGTTTTTCACACAAAAAAAGATGAAATTTCACTGATTCAGGTTTTTCTTTTTTTAATCACAGAGTATTTTACAATTCGTGCATAATATCAGTCTTCAGGTAGTTTATCTCCTTCGAATTTCCCCGAATTTTTATTTCTGAGTCGCTTCCTTAAATGGCAAACAGCATCTGTGGTTTATTGACGCTATCTTGTGGATAAACTGAGAAGTACAACAACACAGGAAAGACAAAAACAACATGGCGGCTGCCAGGAGGGGACTGATTTCATGCCAATGTTCGTCGATGAAACCCGAGAACAAATGCTGCTTTCTTCGTTTCACTCAGGAGGCTGTCATCACAGAACGTTTGATATTTTTGTTTAGCCACAAAACGGAGACAAGACGTGAGAATCGAAACGTTAGTCTAGCTAGTCTTTTTGCTAACTAGACAAGTAACACGTTTGTGCTATTAGAGAGAGAATTATACTGTATAAACTCGCCACAGGAATGAGAAAACGTTATAATTATTAAATAAACTTGAGTTAATCTTGATAAAGCCGCTATCATTAAAATAATATCACGGGACTTTCTGCCCTCTTGTGGTCACACAGAGAATTTCACCGCTCCCCTAGTGTCTAGGTAGACCCAGTTACAATGCAACAGTTTCCGGTTGGCGCTTTCAAATTAAAAATACAATAAATCGTGATTAATTCTGGTTAAGGACAGCCACAGCTGTTATGATCATGTTTTGCATGTAACCTGTCACCATACATACAAATATTAGGAGTAATATCAGTTAATATACATATATGCATCCATCTTCTTCTGTCACTGTGAAACACTGTTAACGGTCTCTTGGTGCCATCTTGTGGACAAACAGAAAACTACAACAACAGAGGGAAGGCAGAAAACATGCGGCTGCCGAAAGGTGACTGACTTCATGCTAATGTTCGTATTGCGGCTTTCCAAATCCGTTGAAGTCGCCAGAGAGGCTAACGTTAGGTCCTGTGTATTTGTATGACGCGCTGGTGTTCATTGAAGCACGGCGAGTCCAGGTAAGTTTTAACGTGTTTAATGATGAAACAACATAACTAGTTAAACAAAAAAGAGTTCATTAAAACCAAAAGCGTTCATCAAACAGAAAGCGGTCAACAAAAATTGCGGCTAATATAACCTATACCCCTATAGCCGGCACCCACGTGACCCAAACCAAACTCATCACCGTGACAACCAGACCAAATAAATCAAACTCAGAATACTGACAGAAAAAACTCTTGAGAACCATTGCTGCTCTCTTCATCTCACTCGGGAGGCCATATTTTCATATTTTTGTTTAGCCACAAAACGGAGACGTGAGAATCGAACACTGATGGCTGTCTTTGATAACCTTTTTGCTAGCTAGACAAGTAATATGTATGTTTGTGCTATTAGAAGAAAAATAATACACAACACAACACTCGTAAGAATTATAAACTGTATAAAGTCTCCACAGGATTGTGTTAATATTGGCAAAGCCGCTATCATTAAAATAATAATCACAGGATTTTCTGCCCTCTTGTGGTCACATAGAGAATTACACTGATCCACTAGTGTCAAGGTAGACACAATTACATGGCAACAGTTTCCAGTTGGCACTTTCAAAACTACAATTCAATATGAAGCAGCCAGCATATCAGTTAAAATAAATAATCATAAAACCACTAATGATTATAATAAGTCATTAAGGACTTAAATGTGATGACAAATCTGTCCCTTCGCTGTTTCCCTTCACAGTACAGACAGCCCCTCTGGTGCGTTGTTGTCAATCCATTCCCCTAGTTCAGAACGCAGAACCACATACTGAAAACTAATAAATTATTTCTCAGTGAAATTTTGTGCTCACATGCTACGATCACTCACATCCTGTGCATCTCCTTGGGGGTAAGCCCCCCCTTGTCCTTAAAGCCTAGTGACTTCCCTTATTTGCTCTGTGTTTTGCTGAGTCTGGCAGGGAGAGATAGCTATAAATGAATAGTTCAAGGACAGGAGAGACAGATGAGAGAAGTATCATTTGGATAAGGAATGCCCTGCTCATTACTGAGCAGGAAACCAAAAAAGGACATTATGATATTACCCGTATCAGTGGGGAGGTGTCCGAGACAGCTCGTTAAAAACCAACTGTTAGAGCTCCTCGGGGAGCCTTTTCTCTGGAACCTCTTTTGGGTATTGCACTGAGAGACACTACTAAATAATCTCATTTAAGAGTGTTTACCCCGCCCAACCACAAGGTGGCGCATCAGCCCTTACTCATTGTCGGGGTCAAGAATGCAATCACCCTTTGTCCTGAGACGTTGACTACAGAGAGCTGTTGTATGAAAACGCCTTCCATTGAGATGATTTCATCAAATCAGTCGCAGGTACAGGAATATTTCCTAATGTTAAACTCACGTTGGTATTGTTTCTGTCATGGTGAACAGTGCAAACTGACCATAAAAAAAGATCGCTCGCTAAGTTAGCGAAATGCTAACGGTAATTGTGAGTTGTTGCTATAGTTACGCTAGCTCAGGTATTACCTGTAATGTAAGTGCTAACGGTGTAGCTGGGATGCGTATGTGAGTGGGATGCAAATTTGTGTTGATATGATGTCAGTTTATGATGAATGTTTTATGATATTTGGTAAGTACATAAGGTGTTAATATTGCACTGCAGCTTTTTAAATACTGTTCCTTTACAGATAGAACGAGTTACAAAGAGATATAGGCTGCAGTTGAAAAGATAAATAGTGGTTAGAGGAGCTGTTTGAAATAGAAATAAGTGCATTTATGTTAAAACATGAGTTCACGATGAATAATTGCCATGGTAAAAATACTTTACCCCTGCGGTAGGTGAAACGGCTTGTTTTGTCCAGTAGATGGTGCCACAGGGCCACTCATCACAACTGTTTATGTGTCTTGCAGTCCTACACGAAGGAGATAGAAGAAGGTGCTGCTTTGGTCTCTTAACCACCATAAATTCCTTACAATGATTGGAGCTTTACTGATTGTCTTCTTTTTGTTGTTGTCTGTTCAGGCCTTACCACTTCACTTGAGCATGATTACCAGCAACAACCTGATGTTCAAGGGAGTGCTGCTTTTCTTTATTTTTTGCTTGTCGTCTTTATTTATTTTTGGATAGGTAAGTCAATGAATGCATTTATGCTTTCATATCGTATGAAATGGATAGTGAGCATTAGGCATTTTACCTGGTCTTGGTCTTAATCTACCTTGGACATTTTGTTTTCCACACACTAGACATGATTTCTCGCGTAATATTGGAACCCATATGCTGTATATATTTTATTTATTAGCTCATACATCCCCCCCGATGCTTTCCTTGTCTTTTTTTTTTACCTCTTTTCGTACTTATTTATAATAAATATAATACAATATAATATATAATATGTCTGACTCCTCGCAGACTTTGCAGATAGATTCCTATTGCTAACTTGTCAGTGCGCAAATTGGGAAAATAAAGCTCTAGAAGACTATGTAAGTCTATGAAGAGATGGACTCTTATTAATCCCCAAAGGGAAATTGGGTCACCCTCATAGTACATAATAATCTAACCCACATTGTTCTGTACATGTGACGTCCTTTGCACGTCTTTCCGTCCTGGGAGAGGGATCCCTCCTCTGTGGCTCTTCCTGATGTATCTGTTATAAAAATTAGGATTATACTGTGGTTTTCAGATGTTTTAACTTAAATACTAATCTGTTAATCTTGTTTTTTCATGTCTCGAGCACTTCCCTTATTTGCTGTGTGTTTTGCTGAGTCTGGCAGGGAGAGATCTATAAATGAATAGTTCAAGGACAGGAGAGACAGATTAGAGAAGTATCATTTGGATAAGGAATGCCCTGCTCATTACTGAGCAGGAAACCAAAAAAGGACATTATGATATTACACATATCAGCGGGGAGCTTGTTAAAAACCAACTGTTAGAGCTCCTCTCCTTTTCTCTGTAACCCCTTTTGTGTGTTGCACTGTTAAATGCTCCTTCTTGTACAAGAATAATAAATTCAACTTTGAGGTTGTTAAAACCCTGTTTTGGCGTAGGCCAGGACCAGCCAGGACCCAGAGGGAAGGATAGAGAGTGGGAGGAGGCGAAGGAGCGTAGCCCGGGCAGGACAGGAAAGAAAAGGATCGTGCCACATGACTAACTCCAGACGCAGGTCATGTGGACACACACACACACGCAGACACATACACAAATAGATGACACCACAGACACAAACACAGCAACAGATAGGTAGATGAGATTCTACTGTTACAAACAGAGATTTTACTATCACAGGAAGGAAGTAGGCCATGGATAAAATTAGATGTGCAAGGGAAAACACTAACTTTCTTGTGTGACACTGGAGCCTGTAGAACAGTCGTGCGATGTAGCGAAACAGGAACAAAATTTCCTTTGCAGGCGAATAGCGGTTTAAGAGTTAGATCAGCCACAGGGCATGTAACTATTGAACCTTTAACCAAGCCACAGAAAATAAGCGATCCTAAAACAAAGAAAAGCAGACTAGCCTCAGTGCTGTGTCCCGTTAACCTCTTAGGGAGAGATTGAATGACGAAATTAGGGATAGCAGTGATACCAGACCAATATGGTTCTGGTATGAAAGCGTGCCGTGTAAATCTAAAAACAGCAGACAGTGATGACGAGGACGAAAAGAAACGTTTGTGCATGAAGGACTAACACTAAATTACTGGTGCAGTTTAGATAGATAATTCAAACAGGACCAAGTAGCGCAACTCAAGATTTAATGAAATTGGTAAAAACCTGCATTCCTTCCTGCAGATATAGAGAAAAAAGTTGAAACACACACACCCGAACAGTTACATTGCACATTGTACTTTAGAAACAAGCGCGGACGAGACAAAGAATATCATGATCAATTCTTTAAAGAGCCCAGCTGTAAAGTAACTCTCACTGAGCTATACTGGGACAAAAAAGGAAATTGTGCTTGTGCGTTGAGCCTCAAGGAACCAGAGATGAAACTGTTTAGAGGAGACCTCATACCACACATTTCATGTTCACAACCGATCAATTCACACTGTAAGGATTTGGGTGGGTTTATCTCAAAAATAAAAAGATCGAAGTGGGAGGGAAAGTGCTATTTTCACCCAAAAAACTGGGTCACACAAGCAGTCAAGGCTGTTCATCTCAGTGGAGAAACTAGCCTAGACGCTATTACCGATTGATACACTCTAACTGCTGAAGAAGAGTTACCAAAAAGCTCGTACAGGCCGTAAAATATATACAGCATATGGGTTCCAAAATTACGCGAGAAATCATGTCTAGTGTGTGGAAAACAAAATGTCCAAGGTAGAATAAGAATAAGAATAAGAATAAGACCAAGACCAGGTAAAATGCCTAATGCTCACTATCCATTTCATACGATATGTATGGATTTCATTGAATTAAATAAATGTGAAAATAAAAAGTATTGTCTAGTGATCATAGACTTATATTCAAAATGGATTGAAGTTATTTCCAACCACACAAAATGATGCAATAACAGTAGCTAAAGCTCTAGCAACACATATATTGCACCAAGATTTGGTTTTCCAGAAATCATATATAGTGATAATGGACCACATTTCAGAAATGATGTAGTTGCTAAATTGAGTGAACTGTTTTCTGTTAAAATGAAATATCATTGTTCTTATCATCCACAATCAGCAGGACTAGTGGAGAGAGCGAACGGCACACTCAAGGCTAAACTTAGGATAGCCATGGACAAGACAGGGAAAGGATGGGTGACTTGTTTGCCAGCAGTAATGCTGAGTCTTCATACACAACCTAATAATACAGGACTGTCGCCTTTTGAAATTTTGTATAGCAGACCTTACAGAGTACCTTTGATTAACTTCAAGGGAGATGACACAGAATTGACAGAAACAACTGTAGATTATATGAGCAAAATGTTGAAGAACAAAGAAACTATGTCTGAGGTTCTCTCACCCACAGAGCAGCCGGTCCTTGACCTGTGAAGCCAGGAGAATGGATATTTACCGTATATTTACCAAAACGCTCAAACGGAAAAACTGGAGTTCTCCAAGGTGGGAAGGTCCATTTCAAGTACTACTCGCAACACCCACAGCAGTACGCATAGCGGAGAGAACAACGTGGATACACATTGCAAACGAGCACCGATACCTATAGATAAGTGATAAATAAAATAGCCAAACAGATGAAAGCTAGAAACCGGAAAGCTGGCAGCAGGATTTGAATCATTCTTTACCTGGTGGGTTACAATAAATAAAAATGTGGATGCTGTTGTATTCCATGTATGAGAGAATTGATACAAATATTGATTACCACTGCACTAACGAAACAACAATTGCTCTATCAGCCTGTCTCCACAGTTGAGGAGTTCGGGAGAGATGAGATGACTTTAGAGGACAGGTTGTGATGAGGTACGGGAATGAGGACGAGTATGAAGAATGTGTTCAGCTCGAACGAGTAGAAGAGTCCACCTACGTGCCAATGAGTGGAGAAGTACCTGAAAATGACGCACTTGTTTAGTCTTTTTTTCCACAGCACAATGAAGAACCTATAGAAAAGAAAGGAAGTTATAGTGTTCTGGTATAATGAATGCTTAAGAGAAAAAGACTGACAGCAAATTGTATATACATTTAAAGGTTTTTGTGTTTTTTTTCTTGTTTCAGGGGCAGCGCCCGTAGGCAGGGAAAGGTCCCCATGGACTGGGTCCGCTGAGTCGATCAGCCCGTCTGAGGAGAAACTTGTTTTTCTTTATTAGATTCATAAATGTACTTATACGTTTTGCTTTTCTTTATTTTTTGCTTGTCGTCTTTATTTATTTTTGGATAGGTAAGTCAATAAATGCATTTATGCTTTCATATCGTATGAAATGGATAGTGAGCATTAGGCATTTTACCTGGTCTTGGTCTTAATCTACCTTGGACATTTTGTTTTCCACACACTAGACATGATTTCTCGCGTAATATTGGAACCCATATGCTGTATATATTTTATTTATTAGCTCATACATCCCCCCCGATGCTTTCCTTGTCTTTTTTTTTTTACCTCTTTTCGTACTTATTTATAATAAATATAATACAATATAATATATAATATGTCTGACTCCTCGCAGACTTTGCAGATAGATTCCTATTGCTAACTTGTCAGTGCGCAAATTGGGAAAATAAAGCTCTAGAAGACTATGTAAGTCTATGAAGAGATGGACTCTTATTAATCCCCAAAGGGAAATTGGGTCACCCTCATAGTACATAATAATCTAACCCACATTGTTCTGTACATGTGACGTCCTTTGCACGTCTTTCCGTCCTGGGAGAGGGATCCCTCCTCTGTGGCTCTTCCTGATGTATCTGTTATAAAAATTAGGATTATACTGTGGTTTTCAGATGTTTTAACTTAAATACTAATCTGTTAATCTTGTTTTTTCATGTCTTGAGCACTTCCCTTATTTGCTGTGTGTTTTGCTGAGTCTGGCGGGGAGAGATAGCTATAAATGAATAGTTCAAGGACAGGAGAGACAGATTAGAGAAGTATCATTTGGATAAGGAATGCCCTGCTCATTACTGAGCAGGAAACCAAAAAAGGACATTATGATATTACACGTATCAGCGGGGAGCTCGTTAAAAACCAACTGTTAGAGCTCCTCTCCTTTTCTCTGTAACCCCTTTTGTGTGTTGCACTGTTAAATGCTCCTTCTTGTACAAGAATAATAAATTCAACTTTGAGGTTGTTAAAACCCTGTTTTGGCGTAGGCCAGGACCAGCCAGGACCCAGAGGGAAGGATAGAGAGCGGGAGGAGGCGAAGGAGCGGAGCCCGGGCAGGACAGGAAAGAAAAGGATCGTGCCGCATGACTAACTCCAGACGCAGGTCATGTGGACACACACACACACGCACACACATACACAAATAGATGACACCACAGACACAAACACAGCAACAGATAGGTAGATGAGATTCTACTGTTACAAACAGAGATTTTACTATCACAGGAAGGAAGTAGGCCATGGATAAAATTAGATGTGCAAGGGAAAACACTAACTTTCTTGTGTGACACTGGAGCCTGTAGAACAGTCGTGCGATGTAGCGAAACAGGAACAAAATTTCCTTTGCAGCCGAATAGCGGTTTAAGAGTTAGATCAGCCACAGGGCATGTAACTATTGAACCTTTAACCAAGCCACTAAAAATAAGCGATCCTAAAACAAAGAAAAGCAGACTAGCCTCAGTGGTATTATCACAACTGTGTCCCGTTAACCTCTTAGGGAGAGATTTAATGACGAAATTAGGGATAGCAGTGATACCAGACCAAAATAGTTCTGGTATGAAAGCGTGCCGTGTAAATCTAAAAACAGAAGACAGTGATGACGAGGACGAAAAGAAACGTTTGTGCACGAAGGACTAACACTAAATTACTGGTGCAGTTTAGATATAATTCAAACAGGACCAAGTAGCATAACTCAAGATTTAATGAAATTGGTAAAAACCTGCATTCCTTCCTGCAGATATAGAGAAAAATGTTGAAACACACACACCCGAACAGTTACATTGCACAATGTACTTTTGAAACAAGCGCGGACAAGACAAAGAATATCATGATCAATTCTTTAAAGAGCCCAGCTGTAAAGTAACTCTCACTGAAGTATACTGGGACAAAAAAAGGAAACTGTGCTTGTGCGGTGAGCCTCAAGGAACCAGGGATGAAACTGTTAAGAGGAGACCTCACACCACACATTTCATGTTCAAAACCGATCAATTCACACTGTAAGGATTTGGGTGGGTTTATCTCAAAAATAAAAAGATCGAAGTGGGAGGGAAAGTGCTATTTTCACCCAAAAAACTGGGTCACACAAGCAGTCAAGGCTGTTCATCTCAGTGGAGAAACTAGCCTAGACGCTATTACCGAAGAAGAGTTAGAGCTAACCAGTGTACCTCAGGACCAAAAAGCTCGTACAGGCCGTATCAGAGACAGTAAGCCAGAAGCTGAAGAAGGAATAGCACCAATAATACAGGATTTACTGAGTGCAGGAGTTATTAGAGAGTGCCCAAATGCAGCGTGCAATAGCCCTTTGTTTCCTATAAAGAAAGCCGCCCCATCAACAGGATGGAGGATGGTACAGGATTTACAAGCAGTAAACAAAGCAGTAATACCACGTGCTCCCCTTGTTCCAGACCCACACACGCTACTAAATGAACTCAATCCAAAAGCTAAATATTTTACAGTAGTAGATTTAGCTAATGCATTTTTCTCTATACCACTTCACGAGGAAGATCAATTTTGGTTGGCATTTCAGTATAGAGGGAAAAAATATACATTCACAAGACTCCCACAAGGATATTGTGAAAGTCCGACCATCTTTTCAATGGCAGTGTCATCTAACTTAGCACAACTTAGCAAAACAGAAGGCACTAACCATGATTGTGTAGCTGAAACAACAGAAAAAGCGTCGCCGAGAGCAGATTTAACTGACTGTGAACATGCAGTGGTAACTATAGACAAAGTGTTAAAATCCAGAGCACTCGCACCCCACTTTTCAGCACAAGCAGCAGAACTGATTGCGCTAACTGAAGCATGTAAGTTAGGAGCAGGGAAGGGAATAACTGTCTATACTGATAGTGCGTGTGCTTTTAACACCTTACATGTTTTTGCACAACAGTGGAAAAACAGAGGTATGATTACATTCACAGGTAAATCGATTTTGCATACAAATCTGATTTTAGCCTTGTTAAAAGCTGTACAACTGCCACTTCAAATAGCAGTATGTAAGTGTGCAGCCCACATGACAGGAACAGACTTAGTTTCACAAGGTAATCGCAAAGCAGATGAGGAAGCAAAGATAGCTGTTGCTAGACAAGAATACCAGGACATGTACACAGCTGAGGAGATCACACACATTGACCATGACATTTTAAAAGACATGCAACAGAGCTCACCTGGATCAGAAAAACAAAAAATTTCTAGTGTGTGGAAAACAAAATGTCCAAGGTAGATTAAGACCAAGACCAGGTAAAATGCCTAATGCTCACTATCCATTTCATACGATATGTATGGATTTCATTGAATTAAATAAATGTGAAAATAAAAAGTATTGTCTAGTGATCATAGACTTATATTCAAAATGGACTGAAGTTATTCCAACCACACAAAATGGTGCAATAACAGTAGCTAAAGCTCTAGCAACACATATTGCACCAAGATTTGGTTTTCCAGAAATCATATATAGTGATAATGGACCATGTTTCAGAAATGATGTAGTTGCTAAATTGAGTGAACTGTTTTCTGTTAAAATGAAATATCATTGTTCTTATCATCCACAATCAGCAGGACTAGTGGAGAGAGCGAACGGCACAATCAAGGCTAAACTTAGGAAAGCCATGGACAAGACAGGGAAAGGATGGGTGACTTGTTTGCCAGCAGTAATGCTGAGTCTTCATATACAACCTAATAATACAGGACTGTCGCCTTTTGAAATTTTGCATAGCAGACCTTACAGAGTACCTTTGATTAACTTCAAGGGAGATGACAGAAACAACTGTAGATTATATGAGCAAAATGTTGAAAAACAAAGAAACTATGTCTGCAGTTATCTCACCCATAGAGCCGGTCCTTGACCTGTGAAGCCAGGAGATTGGATATTTACCGAATATTTGCCAAAACGCTCAAACAGAAAAACTGGAGTTCTCCAAGGTGGGAAGGTCCATTTCAAGTACTACTCGCAATGCGCACAGCAGTACGCATAGCTGAGAGAACAACATGGATACACATTGCAAACGAGCACCGATACCTACAGATAAGTGATAAATAAAATAGCCAAACAGATGAAGGCTAGAAACCGGAAACCTGGCAGCAGGATTTGAATCATTCTTTACCTGGTGGGTTACAATAAATAAAAATGTGGATGCTGTTGTATTCCATGTATGAGAGAATTGATACAAAGATTGATTACCACTGCACTAACGAAACAACAATTGCTCTGTCAGCCTGTCTCCACAGTTGAGGAGTTCGGGAGAGATGAGATGACTTTGGAGGACAGGTTGTGATGAGGTACGGGAATGAGGACGAGTATGAAGAATGTGTTCAGCTCGAACGAGTAGAAGAGTCCACCTACGTGCCAATGAGTGGAGAAGTACCTGAAAATGACGCACTTGTTTAGTCTTTTTTTCCACAGCACAATGAAGAACCTATAGAAAAGAAAGGTTCTGGTATAATGAATGCTTAAGAGAAAAAAGACTGACAGCAAATTGTATATACATTTAAAGGTTTTTGTGTTTTTTTTCTTGTTTCAGGGGCAGCGCCCGTAGGCAGGGAAAGGTCCCCATGGACTGGGTCCGCTGAGTCGATCGGCCCGTCTGAGGAGAAACTTGTTTTTCTTTATTAGATTCATAAATGTACTTATACGTTTGCTGTTGTCAGTACTAATACGTTTCACATTTATATTTTTTACATTTTCTGAGTGATTAAGATTAAGCATACTGATGTGACTGTAACAATTATTAACACAAATCATTCGCCACCAGAGCAGCGGGGCCGTGTGGAGAATTTTCCTGTCTAGAAAGTAACAGAATAAAATAATAAAGAATGTTAGAGAGCTGCCAGACGGGTTTTTCACTCCCACATCATTTATATTATTGTAATCAACTATTTAACATTCATTAATTTTTATTCTTGTGTCTTTGTACCTTTTAAAATAGTACAAACAGGGGGGGGAGATGTTATAAAAAATAGGATTATACTGGGGTTTTCAGATGTTTTAACTCATATAGTGTGTTAATCTTGGTTTTTCATGTCTCGAGCACCAGTGGCATCATTAGGCCTGTTTTAGTGGGGCTGAAGCCTAGCTAGTCTTTTTGCTAACTAGACAATTAACATGTTTGTGCTATTAGAGAGAGAATTATACTGTATAAACTCGCCACAGGAATGAGAAAACGTTAGAATTATTAAATAAACTTGAGTTAATCTTGATAAAGCCGCTATCATTAAAATAATATCACGGGACTTTCTGCCCTCTTGTGGTCGCACAGAGAATTTCACCGCTCCCCTAGTGTCTAGGTAGACGCAGTTACAATGCAACAGTTTCCGGTTGGGGCTTTCAAATTAAAAATGCAATAAATCGTGATTAATTCTGGTTAAGGACAGCCACAGCTGTTATGATCATGTTTTGTATGTAACCTGTCACCATACATACAAATATTAGGAGTAATATCAGTTAATATACATATATGCATCCAGCTTCTTCTGTCACTGTGAAACACTGTTAACGGTCTCTTGGTGCCATCTTGTGGACAAACAGAAAACTACAACAACAGAGGGAAGGCAGAAAACATGCGGCTGCCGAAAGGTGACTGACTTCATGCTAATGTTCGTATTGCGGCTTTCCAAATCCGTTGAAGTCGCCAGAGAGGCTAACGTTAGGTCCTGTGTATTTGTATGACGCGCTGGTGTTCATTGAAGCACGGCGAGTCCAGGTAAGTTTTAACGTGTTTAACAACATAACTGGTTAAACAAAAAAGAGTTCATTAAAACCAAAAGCGTTCATCAAACAGAAAGCGGTCAACAAAAATTGCGGCTAATATAACCTATACCCCTATAGCCGGCACCCACGTGACCCAAACCAAACTCATCACCGTGACAACCAGACCAAATAAATCAAACTCAGAATACTGACAGAAAAAACTCTTGAGAACCATTGCTGCTCTCTTCATCTCACTCGGGAGGCCATCTTTTCATATTTTTGTTTAGCCACAAAACGGAGACGTGAGAATCGAACACTGATGGCTGTCTTTGATAACCTTTTTGCTAGCTAGACAAGTAATATGTATGTTTGTGCTATTAGAAGAAAAATAATACACAACACAACACTCGTAAGAATTATAAACTGTATAAAGTCTCCACAGGATTGTGTTAATATTGGCAAAGCCGCTATCATTAAAATAATAATCACAGGATTTTCTGTCCTCTTGTGGTCACATAGAGAATTACACTGATCCACTAGTGTCAAGGTAGACACAATTACATGGCAACAGTTTCCAGTTGGCACTTTCAAAACTACAATTCAATATGAAGCAGCCAGCATATCAGTTAAAATAAATAATCATAAAACCACTAATGATTATAATAAGTCATTAAGGACTTAAATGTGATGACAAATCTGTCCCTTCGCTGTTTCCCTTCACAGTACAGACAGCCCCTCTGGTGCGTTGTTGTCAATCCATTCCCCTAGTTCAGAACGCAGAACCACATACTGAAAACTAATAAATTATTTCTCAGTGAAATTTTGTGCTCACATGCTACGATCACTCACATCCTGTGCATCTCCTTGGGGGTAAGCCCCCCCTTGTCCTTAAAGCCTAGTGACTTCCCTTATTTGCTCTGTGTTTTGCTGAGTCTGGCAGGGAGAGATAGCTATAAATGAATAGTTCAAGGACAGGAGAGACAGATGAGAGAAGTATCATTTGGATAAGGAATGCCCTGCTCATTACTGAGCAGGAAACCAAAAAAGGACATTATGATATTACCCGTATCAGTGGGGAGGTGTCCGAGACAGCTCGTTAAAAACCAACTGTTAGAGCTCCTCGGGGAGCCTTTTCTCTGGAACCTCTTTTGGGTATTGCACTGAGAGACACTACTAAATAATCTCATTTAAGAGTGTTTACCCCGCCCAACCACAAGGTGGCGCATCAGCCCTTACTCATTGTCGGGGTCAAGAATGCAATCACCCTTTGTCCTGAGACGTTGACTACAGAGAGCTGTTGTATGAAAACGCCTTCCATTGAGATGATTTCATCAAATCAGTCGCAGGTACAGGAATATTTCCTAATGTTAAACTCACGTTGGTATTGTTTCTGTCATGGTGAACAGTGCAAACTGACCATAAAAAAAGATCGCTCGCTAAGTTAGCGAAATGCTAACGGTAATTGTGAGTTGTTGCTATAGTTACGCTAGCTCAGGTATTACCTGTAATGTAAGTGCTAACGGTGTAGCTGGGATGCGTATGTGAGTGGGATGCAAATTTGTGTTGATATGATGTCAGTTTATGATGAATGTTTTATGATATTTGGTAAGTACATAAGGTGTTAATATTGCACTGCAGCTTTTTAAATACTGTTCCTTTACAGATAGAACGAGTTACAAAGAGATATAGGCTGCAGTTGAAAAGATAAATAGTGGTTAGAGGAGCTGTTTGAAATAGAAATAAGTGCATTTATGTTAAAACATGAGTTCACGATGAATAATTGCCATGGTAAAAATACTTTACCCCTGCGGTAGGTGAAACGGCTTGTTTTGTCCAGTAGATGGTGCCACAGGGCCACTCATCACAACTGTTTATGTGTCTTGCAGTCCTACACGAAGGAGATAGAAGAAGGTGCTGCTTTGGTCTCTTAACCACCATAAATTCCTTACAATGATTGGAGCTTTACTGATTGTCTTCTTTTTGTTGTTGTCTGTTCAGGCCTTACCACTTCACTTGAGCATGATTACCAGCAACAACCTGATGTTCAAGGGAGTGCTGCTTTTCTTTATTTTTTGCTTGTCGTCTTTATTTATTTTTGGATAGGTAAGTCAATGAATGCATTTATGCTTTCATATCGTATGAAATGGATAGTGAGCATTAGGCATTTTACCTGGTCTTGGTCTTAATCTACCTTGGACATTTTGTTTTCCACACACTAGACATGATTTCTCGCGTAATATTGGAACCCATATGCTGTATATATTTTATTTATTAGCTCATACATCCCCCCCGATGCTTTCCTTGTCTTTTTTTTTTACCTCTTTTCGTACTTATTTATAATAAATATAATACAATATAATATATAATATGTCTGACTCCTCGCAGACTTTGCAGATAGATTCCTATTGCTAACTTGTCAGTGCGCAAATTGGGAAAATAAAGCTCTAGAAGACTATGTAAGTCTATGAAGAGATGGACTCTTATTAATCCCCAAAGGGAAATTGGGTCACCCTCATAGTACATAATAATCTAACCCACATTGTTCTGTACATGTGACGTCCTTTGCACGTCTTTCCGTCCTGGGAGAGGGATCCCTCCTCTGTGGCTCTTCCTGATGTATCTGTTATAAAAATTAGGATTATACTGTGGTTTTCAGATGTTTTAACTTAAATACTAATCTGTTAATCTTGTTTTTTCATGTCTCGAGCACTTCCCTTATTTGCTGTGTGTTTTGCTGAGTCTGGCAGGGAGAGATCTATAAATGAATAGTTCAAGGACAGGAGAGACAGATTAGAGAAGTATCATTTGGATAAGGAATGCCCTGCTCATTACTGAGCAGGAAACCAAAAAAGGACATTATGATATTACACATATCAGCGGGGAGCTTGTTAAAAACCAACTGTTAGAGCTCCTCTCCTTTTCTCTGTAACCCCTTTTGTGTGTTGCACTGTTAAATGCTCCTTCTTGTACAAGAATAATAAATTCAACTTTGAGGTTGTTAAAACCCTGTTTTGGCGTAGGCCAGGACCAGCCAGGACCCAGAGGGAAGGATAGAGAGTGGGAGGAGGCGAAGGAGCGTAGCCCGGGCAGGACAGGAAAGAAAAGGATCGTGCCACATGACTAACTCCAGACGCAGGTCATGTGGACACACACACACACGCAGACACATACACAAATAGATGACACCACAGACACAAACACAGCAACAGATAGGTAGATGAGATTCTACTGTTACAAACAGAGATTTTACTATCACAGGAAGGAAGTAGGCCATGGATAAAATTAGATGTGCAAGGGAAAACACTAACTTTCTTGTGTGACACTGGAGCCTGTAGAACAGTCGTGCGATGTAGCGAAACAGGAACAAAATTTCCTTTGCAGGCGAATAGCGGTTTAAGAGTTAGATCAGCCACAGGGCATGTAACTATTGAACCTTTAACCAAGCCACAGAAAATAAGCGATCCTAAAACAAAGAAAAGCAGACTAGCCTCAGTGCTGTGTCCCGTTAACCTCTTAGGGAGAGATTGAATGACGAAATTAGGGATAGCAGTGATACCAGACCAATATGGTTCTGGTATGAAAGCGTGCCGTGTAAATCTAAAAACAGCAGACAGTGATGACGAGGACGAAAAGAAACGTTTGTGCATGAAGGACTAACACTAAATTACTGGTGCAGTTTAGATAGATAATTCAAACAGGACCAAGTAGCGCAACTCAAGATTTAATGAAATTGGTAAAAACCTGCATTCCTTCCTGCAGATATAGAGAAAAAAGTTGAAACACACACACCCGAACAGTTACATTGCACATTGTACTTTAGAAACAAGCGCGGACGAGACAAAGAATATCATGATCAATTCTTTAAAGAGCCCAGCTGTAAAGTAACTCTCACTGAGCTATACTGGGACAAAAAAGGAAATTGTGCTTGTGCGTTGAGCCTCAAGGAACCAGAGATGAAACTGTTTAGAGGAGACCTCATACCACACATTTCATGTTCACAACCGATCAATTCACACTGTAAGGATTTGGGTGGGTTTATCTCAAAAATAAAAAGATCGAAGTGGGAGGGAAAGTGCTATTTTCACCCAAAAAACTGGGTCACACAAGCAGTCAAGGCTGTTCATCTCAGTGGAGAAACTAGCCTAGACGCTATTACCGATTGATACACTCTAACTGCTGAAGAAGAGTTACCAAAAAGCTCGTACAGGCCGTAAAATATATACAGCATATGGGTTCCAAAATTACGCGAGAAATCATGTCTAGTGTGTGGAAAACAAAATGTCCAAGGTAGAATAAGAATAAGAATAAGAATAAGACCAAGACCAGGTAAAATGCCTAATGCTCACTATCCATTTCATACGATATGTATGGATTTCATTGAATTAAATAAATGTGAAAATAAAAAGTATTGTCTAGTGATCATAGACTTATATTCAAAATGGATTGAAGTTATTTCCAACCACACAAAATGATGCAATAACAGTAGCTAAAGCTCTAGCAACACATATATTGCACCAAGATTTGGTTTTCCAGAAATCATATATAGTGATAATGGACCACATTTCAGAAATGATGTAGTTGCTAAATTGAGTGAACTGTTTTCTGTTAAAATGAAATATCATTGTTCTTATCATCCACAATCAGCAGGACTAGTGGAGAGAGCGAACGGCACACTCAAGGCTAAACTTAGGATAGCCATGGACAAGACAGGGAAAGGATGGGTGACTTGTTTGCCAGCAGTAATGCTGAGTCTTCATACACAACCTAATAATACAGGACTGTCGCCTTTTGAAATTTTGTATAGCAGACCTTACAGAGTACCTTTGATTAACTTCAAGGGAGATGACACAGAATTGACAGAAACAACTGTAGATTATATGAGCAAAATGTTGAAGAACAAAGAAACTATGTCTGAGGTTCTCTCACCCACAGAGCAGCCGGTCCTTGACCTGTGAAGCCAGGAGAATGGATATTTACCGTATATTTACCAAAACGCTCAAACGGAAAAACTGGAGTTCTCCAAGGTGGGAAGGTCCATTTCAAGTACTACTCGCAACACCCACAGCAGTACGCATAGCGGAGAGAACAACGTGGATACACATTGCAAACGAGCACCGATACCTATAGATAAGTGATAAATAAAATAGCCAAACAGATGAAAGCTAGAAACCGGAAAGCTGGCAGCAGGATTTGAATCATTCTTTACCTGGTGGGTTACAATAAATAAAAATGTGGATGCTGTTGTATTCCATGTATGAGAGAATTGATACAAATATTGATTACCACTGCACTAACGAAACAACAATTGCTCTATCAGCCTGTCTCCACAGTTGAGGAGTTCGGGAGAGATGAGATGACTTTAGAGGACAGGTTGTGATGAGGTACGGGAATGAGGACGAGTATGAAGAATGTGTTCAGCTCGAACGAGTAGAAGAGTCCACCTACGTGCCAATGAGTGGAGAAGTACCTGAAAATGACGCACTTGTTTAGTCTTTTTTTCCACAGCACAATGAAGAACCTATAGAAAAGAAAGGAAGTTATAGTGTTCTGGTATAATGAATGCTTAAGAGAAAAAGACTGACAGCAAA
Organism: Nibea coibor; assembly: GCA_023373845.1. NCBI lineage: Eukaryota > Metazoa > Chordata > Actinopteri > Sciaenidae > Nibea > Nibea coibor. Next base: position 62,366 of record JALLKU010000196.1, read on the forward strand.
TTGTATATACATTTAAAGGTTTTTGTGTTTTTTTTCTTGTTTCAGGGGCAGCGCCCGTAGGCAGGGAAAGGTCCCCATGGACTGGGTCCGCTGAGTCGATCAGCCCGTCTGAGGAGAAACTTGTTTTTCTTTATTAGATTCATAAATGTACTTATACGTTTTGCTTTTCTTTATTTTTTGCTTGTCGTCTTTATTTATTTTTGGATAGGTAAGTCAATAAATGCATTTATGCTTTCATATCGTATGAAATGGATAGTGAGCATTAGGCATTTTACCTGGTCTTGGTCTTAATCTACCTTGGACATTTTGTTTTCCACACACTAGACATGATTTCTCGCGTAATATTGGAACCCATATGCTGTATATATTTTATTTATTAGCTCATACATCCCCCCCGATGCTTTCCTTGTCTTTTTTTTTTTACCTCTTTTCGTACTTATTTATAATAAATATAATACAATATAATATATAATATGTCTGACTCCTCGCAGACTTTGCAGATAGATTCCTATTGCTAACTTGTCAGTGCGCAAATTGGGAAAATAAAGCTCTAGAAGACTATGTAAGTCTATGAAGAGATGGACTCTTATTAATCCCCAAAGGGAAATTGGGTCACCCTCATAGTACATAATAATCTAACCCACATTGTTCTGTACATGTGACGTCCTTTGCACGTCTTTCCGTCCTGGGAGAGGGATCCCTCCTCTGTGGCTCTTCCTGATGTATCTGTTATAAAAATTAGGATTATACTGTGGTTTTCAGATGTTTTAACTTAAATACTAATCTGTTAATCTTGTTTTTTCATGTCTTGAGCACTTCCCTTATTTGCTGTGTGTTTTGCTGAGTCTGGCGGGGAGAGATAGCTATAAATGAATAGTTCAAGGACAGGAGAGACAGATTAGAGAAGTATCATTTGGATAAGGAATGCCCTGCTCATTACTGAGCAGGAAACCAAAAAAGGACATTATGATATTACACGTATCAGCGGGGAGCTCGTTAAAAACCAACTGTTAGAGCTCCTCTCCTTTTCTCTGTAACCCCTTTTGTGTGTTGCACTGTTAAATGCTCCTTCTTGTACAAGAATAATAAATTCAACTTTGAGGTTGTTAAAACCCTGTTTTGGCGTAGGCCAGGACCAGCCAGGACCCAGAGGGAAGGATAGAGAGCGGGAGGAGGCGAAGGAGCGGAGCCCGGGCAGGACAGGAAAGAAAAGGATCGTGCCGCATGACTAACTCCAGACGCAGGTCATGTGGACACACACACACACGCACACACATACACAAATAGATGACACCACAGACACAAACACAGCAACAGATAGGTAGATGAGATTCTACTGTTACAAACAGAGATTTTACTATCACAGGAAGGAAGTAGGCCATGGATAAAATTAGATGTGCAAGGGAAAACACTAACTTTCTTGTGTGACACTGGAGCCTGTAGAACAGTCGTGCGATGTAGCGAAACAGGAACAAAATTTCCTTTGCAGGCGAATAGCGGTTTAAGAGTTAGATCAGCCACAGGGCATGTAACTATTGAACCTTTAACCAAGCCACAGAAAATAAGCGATCCTAAAACAAAGAAAAGCAGACTAGCCTCAGTGCTGTGTCCCGTTAACCTCTTAGGGAGAGATTGAATGACGAAATTAGGGATAGCAGTGATACCAGACCAATATGGTTCTGGTATGAAAGCGTGCCGTGTAAATCTAAAAACAGCAGACAGTGATGACGAGGACGAAAAGAAACGTTTGTGCATGAAGGACTAACACTAAATTACTGGTGCAGTTTAGATAGATAATTCAAACAGGACCAAGTAGCGCAACTCAAGATTTAATGAAATTGGTAAAAACCTGCATTCCTTCCTGCAGATATAGAGAAAAAAGTTGAAACACACACACCCGAACAGTTACATTGCACATTGTACTTTAGAAACAAGCGCGGACGAGACAAAGAATATCATGATCAATTCTTTAAAGAGCCCAGCTGTAAAGTAACTCTCACTGAGCTATACTGGGACAAAAAAGGAAATTGTGCTTGTGCGTTGAGCCTCAAGGAACCAGAGATGAAACTGTTTAGAGGAGACCTCATACCACACATTTCATGTTCACAACCGATCAATTCACACTGTAAGGATTTGGGTGGGTTTATCTCAAAAATAAAAAGATCGAAGTGGGAGGGAAAGTGCTATTTTCACCCAAAAAACTGGGTCACACAAGCAGTCAAGGCTGTTCATCTCAGTGGAGAAACTAGCCTAGACGCTATTACCGATTGATACACTCTAACTGCTGAAGAAGAGTTACCAAAAAGCTCGTACAGGCCGTAAAATATATACAGCATATGGGTTCCAAAATTACGCGAGAAATCATGTCTAGTGTGTGGAAAACAAAATGTCCAAGGTAGAATAAGAATAAGAATAAGAATAAGACCAAGACCAGGTAAAATGCCTAATGCTCACTATCCATTTCATACGATATGTATGGATTTCATTGAATTAAATAAATGTGAAAATAAAAAGTATTGTCTAGTGATCATAGACTTATATTCAAAATGGATTGAAGTTATTTCCAACCACACAAAATGATGCAATAACAGTAGCTAAAGCTCTAGCAACACATATATTGCACCAAGATTTGGTTTTCCAGAAATCATATATAGTGATAATGGACCACATTTCAGAAATGATGTAGTTGCTAAATTGAGTGAACTGTTTTCTGTTAAAATGAAATATCATTGTTCTTATCATCCACAATCAGCAGGACTAGTGGAGAGAGCGAACGGCACACTCAAGGCTAAACTTAGGATAGCCATGGACAAGACAGGGAAAGGATGGGTGACTTGTTTGCCAGCAGTAATGCTGAGTCTTCATACACAACCTAATAATACAGGACTGTCGCCTTTTGAAATTTTGTATAGCAGACCTTACAGAGTACCTTTGATTAACTTCAAGGGAGATGACACAGAATTGACAGAAACAACTGTAGATTATATGAGCAAAATGTTGAAGAACAAAGAAACTATGTCTGAGGTTCTCTCACCCACAGAGCAGCCGGTCCTTGACCTGTGAAGCCAGGAGAATGGATATTTACCGTATATTTACCAAAACGCTCAAACGGAAAAACTGGAGTTCTCCAAGGTGGGAAGGTCCATTTCAAGTACTACTCGCAACACCCACAGCAGTACGCATAGCGGAGAGAACAACGTGGATACACATTGCAAACGAGCACCGATACCTATAGATAAGTGATAAATAAAATAGCCAAACAGATGAAAGCTAGAAACCGGAAAGCTGGCAGCAGGATTTGAATCATTCTTTACCTGGTGGGTTACAATAAATAAAAATGTGGATGCTGTTGTATTCCATGTATGAGAGAATTGATACAAATATTGATTACCACTGCACTAACGAAACAACAATTGCTCTATCAGCCTGTCTCCACAGTTGAGGAGTTCGGGAGAGATGAGATGACTTTAGAGGACAGGTTGTGATGAGGTACGGGAATGAGGACGAGTATGAAGAATGTGTTCAGCTCGAACGAGTAGAAGAGTCCACCTACGTGCCAATGAGTGGAGAAGTACCTGAAAATGACGCACTTGTTTAGTCTTTTTTTCCACAGCACAATGAAGAACCTATAGAAAAGAAAGGAAGTTATAGTGTTCTGGTATAATGAATGCTTAAGAGAAAAAGACTGACAGCAAATTGTATATACATTTAAAGGTTTTTGTGTTTTTTTTCTTGTTTCAGGGGCAGCGCCCGTAGGCAGGGAAAGGTCCCCATGGACTGGGTCCGCTGAGTCGATCAGCCCGTCTGAGGAGAAACTTGTTTTTCTTTATTAGATTCATAAATGTACTTATACGTTTTGCTTTTCTTTATTTTTTGCTTGTCGTCTTTATTTATTTTTGGATAGGTAAGTCAATAAATGCATTTATGCTTTCATATCGTATGAAATGGATAGTGAGCATTAGGCATTTTACCTGGTCTTGGTCTTAATCTACCTTGGACATTTTGTTTTCCACACACTAGACATGATTTCTCGCGTAATATTGGAACCCATATGCTGTATATATTTTATTTATTAGCTCATACATCCCCCCCGATGCTTTCCTTGTCTTTTTTTTTTTACCTCTTTTCGTACTTATTTATAATAAATATAATACAATATAATATATAATATGTCTGACTCCTCGCAGACTTTGCAGATAGATTCCTATTGCTAACTTGTCAGTGCGCAAATTGGGAAAATAAAGCTCTAGAAGACTATGTAAGTCTATGAAGAGATGGACTCTTATTAATCCCCAAAGGGAAATTGGGTCACCCTCATAGTACATAATAATCTAACCCACATTGTTCTGTACATGTGACGTCCTTTGCACGTCTTTCCGTCCTGGGAGAGGGATCCCTCCTCTGTGGCTCTTCCTGATGTATCTGTTATAAAAATTAGGATTATACTGTGGTTTTCAGATGTTTTAACTTAAATACTAATCTGTTAATCTTGTTTTTTCATGTCTCGAGCACTTCCCTTATTTGCGGTGTGTTTTGCTGAGTCTGGCAGGGAGAGATAGCTATAAATGAATAGTTCAAGGACAGGAGAGACAGATTAGAGAAGTATCATTTCGATAAGGAATGCCCTGCTCATTACTGAGCAGGAAACCAAAAAAGGACATTATGATATTACACGTATCAGCGGGGAGCTCGTTAAAAAAAAAACTGTTAGAGCTCCTCTCCTTTTCTCTGTAACCCCTTTTGTGTGTTGCACTGGTAAACGCTCCTTCTTGTACAAGAATAATAAATTCAACTTTGAGGTTGTTAAAACCCCGTTTTGGCGTAGGCCAGGACCAGCCAGGACCCAGAGGGGAGGATGGAGAGCGGGAGGAGGCGAAGGAGCGGAGCCCGGGCTGGACAGGAAAGAAAAGGATTGTGCCGCATGACTAACTCCAGACGCAGGTCATGTGGACACACACACGCAGACACATACACAAATAGATGACACCACAGACACAAACACAGCAACAGATGATGAGGTAGCTGAGATTCTATTGTTACAAACAGAGATTTTACTATCACAGGAAGGAAGTAAGCCATGGATAAAATTAGAGGTGCAAGGGAAAGCAATAACTTTCTTGTGTGACACTGGAGCCTGTAGAACAGTCGTGCGATATAGCGAAACAGGAACAAAATTTCCTTTGCAGCCGAATAGCGGTTTAAGAGTTAGATCAGCCACAGGGCATGTAACTACTGAACCTTTAACCAAGCCACAGAAAATAAGCGATCCTAAAACAAAGAAAAGCAGACTAGCCTCAGTGCTGTGTCCCGTTAACCTCTTAGGGAGAGATTGAATGACGAAATTAGGGATAGCAGTGATACCAGACCAATATGGTTCTGGTATGAAAGCGTGCCGTGTAAATCTAAAAACAGCAGACAGTGATGACGAGGACGAAAAGAAACGTTTGTGCATGAAGGACTAACACTAAATTACTGGTGCAGTTTAGATAGATAATTCAAACAGGACCAAGTAGCGCAACTCAAGATTTAATGAAATTGGTAAAAACCTGCATTCCTTCCTGCAGATATAGAGAAAAAAGTTGAAACACACACACCCGAACAGTTACATTGCACATTGTACTTTAGAAACAAGCGCGGACGAGACAAAGAATATCATGATCAATTCTTTAAAGAGCCCAGCTGTAAAGTAACTCTCACTGAGCTATACTGGGACAAAAAAGGAAATTGTGCTTGTGCGTTGAGCCTCAAGGAACCAGAGATGAAACTGTTTAGAGGAGACCTCATACCACACATTTCATGTTCACAACCGATCAATTCACACTGTAAGGATTTGGGTGGGTTTATCTCAAAAATAAAAAGATCGAAGTGGGAGGGAAAGTGCTATTTTCACCCAAAAAACTGGGTCACACAAGCAGTCAAGGCTGTTCATCTCAGTGGAGAAACTAGCCTAGACGCTATTACCGATTGATACACTCTAACTGCTGAAGAAGAGTTACCAAAAAGCTCGTACAGGCCGTAAAATATATACAGCATATGGGTTCCAAAATTACGCGAGAAATCATGTCTAGTGTGTGGAAAACAAAATGTCCAAGGTAGATTAAGACCAAGAACAGGTAAAATGCCTAATGCTCACTATCCATTTCATACGATATGTATGGATTTCATTGAATTAAATAAATGTGAAAATAAAAAGTATTGTCTAGTGATCATAGACTTATATTCAAAATGGATTGAAGTTATTCCAACCACACGAAATGATGCAATAACAGTAGCTAAAGCTCTAGCAACACATATTGCACCAAGATTTGGTTTTCCAGAAATCATATATAGTGATAATGGACCACGTTTCAGAAATGATGTAGTTGCTAAATTGAGTGAACTGTTTTCTGTTAAAATGAAATATCATTGTTCTTATCATCCACAATCAGCAGGACTAGTGGAGAGAGCGAACGGCACACTCAAGGCTAAACTTAGGAAAGCCATGGACAAGACAGGGAAAGGATGGGTGACTTGTTTGCCAGCAGTAATGCTGAGTCTTCATACACAACCTAATAATACAGGACTGTCGCCATTTGAAATTTTGCATAGCAGACCTTACAGAGTACCTTTGATTAACTTCAAGGGAGATGACACAGAATTGACAGAAACAACTGTAGATTATATGAGCAAAATGTTGAAGAACAAAGAAACTATGTCTGCAGTTCTCTCACCCACAGAGCCGGTCCTTGACCTGTGAAGCCAGGAGATTGGATATTTACCGTATATTTGCCAAAACGCTCAAACAGAAAAACTGGAGTTCTCCAAGGTGGGAAGGTCCATTTCAAGTACTACTCGCAACGCGCACAGCAGTACGCATAGCTGAGAGAACAACATGGATACACATTGCAAACGAGCACCGATACCTACAGATAAGTGATAAATAAAATAGCCAAACAGATGAAGGCTAGAAACCGGAAACCTGGCAGCAGGATTTGAATCATTCTTTACCTGGTGGGTTACAATAAATAAAAATGTGGATGCTGTTGTATTCCATGTATGAGAGAATTGATACAAAGATTGATTACCACTGCACTAACGAAACAACAATTGCTCTGTCAGCCTGTCTCCGCAGTTGAGGCGTTCGGGAGAGATGAGATGACTTTGGAGGACAGGTTGTGATGAGGTACGGGAATGAGGACGAGTATGAAGAATGTGTTCAGCTCGAACGAGTAGAAGAGTCCACCTACGTGCCAATGAGTGGTAAAGTACCTGAAAACGGCGCACTTGTTTAGTCTTTGTTCCACAGCACATTGAAGAACCTATAGAAAACCTGAAGGGAAGGTATAGTGTTCTGATATAATGAATGCTTAAGAGAAAAAGACTGACAGCAAATTGTATATACATTTAAAGGTTTTTGTGTTTTTTTTTCTTGTTTCAGGGACAGCGCCCGTAGGCAGGGAAAGGTCCCCGTGGACTTGGTCCGCTGAATCAATCAGCCCGTCTGAGGACAAACTTGTTTTTCTTTATTAGATTCATAAATGTACTTATGCGTTTGCTGTTGTCAGTATTAATACGTTTTACATTTATATTTTTTACATTTTCTGAGTGATTAAGATTAAGCATACTGATGTGACTGTAACAATTATTAACACAAATCATTCGCCACCAGAGCAGCGGGGCCGCGTGGAGAATTTTCCTGTCTAGAAAGTAACAGAATAAAATAATAAAGAATGTTAGAGAGCTGGCAGACAGGTTTTTCGCTCCCACATCATTTATATTATTGTAATCAACTATTTTGCATTCTTTTTATTCTTGTATCTTTGTACCTTTTTAAAATAGTACAAACGGGGGAGATGTTATAAAAATTAGGATTATACTGGGGTTTTCAGATGTTTTAACTCATATAGTGTGTTAATCTTGTTTTTTCATGTCTCGAGCAGCAGTGGCGTCATTAGGCCTGTTTTAGTGGGGCTGAAGCCCCCCTAAATAGTTTGGTGTTTTATTGAAAACTTTTGTTTTTTTCACACAAAAAAGGCTGAAATTTCACTGATTCAGGTTTTTCTTTTTTTAATCACGGAGTATTTTACAATTCGTGCATAATATCAGTCTTCAGGTAGTTCATCTCCTTCGAATTTCCCCGAATTTTTATTTCTGAGACGCTTCCTTAAATGGCAAACAGCATCCGTGGTTTATTGACGCCATCTTGTGGATAAACTGAGAAGTACAACAACACAGGAAAGACAAAAACAACAAGGCGGCTGCCGGGAGGGGACTGATTTCATGCCAATGTTCGTCAATGAAACTTGAGAACAAATGCTGCTCTCTTCATTTCACTCAGGAGGCTGTCATCACAGAACGTTTGATATTTTTGTTTAACCACAAAACGGAGACAAGACGTGAGAATTGAAACGTTAGTCTAGCTAGTCTTTTTGCTAACTAGACAAGTAACATGTTTGTGCTATTAGAGAGAGAGTTATACTGTATAAACTCGCCACAGGAATGAGAAAACGTTATAATTATTAAATAAACTTGAGTTAATCTTGATAAAGCCGCTATCATTAAAATAATATCACGGGATTTTCTGCCCTCTTGTGGTCACACAGAGAATTTCACCGCTCCCCTAGTGTCTAGGTAGACACAGTTACACTGCAACGGTTTCCGGTTGGCGCTTTCAAGTTAAAAATGCAATAAATCGTGATTAAATCTGGTTAAGGACAGCCACAGCTATTATGATCATGTTTTTCTGTCGAGGACACGTCCTTCACTGTGAAACACTGTTAACGGTCTCTTGGTGCCATCTTGTGGACAAACAGAAAACTACAACAACAGAGGGAAGGCAGAAAACATGCGGCTGCCGAAAGTTGACTGACTTCATGCTAATGTTCGTCACTAAAACTTGGGAACCATTGCTGCTGTCTTCATCTCACTCGGGAGGCCGTCTTCACAGGAAGTTTCATATTTTTGTTTAGCCACAAAACGAAGACGTGAGAATCGAACACACTTTATTGATGGCTGTCTTTGATAACCTTTTTGCTGGCTAGACAAGTAATATGTAAGTTTGTGCTATTAGAAGAAAAATAATACACAACACAACACTCATAAGAATTATAAACTGTATAAAGTCTCCACAGGATTGTGTTAATATTGGCAAAGCCGCTATCATTAAAATAATAATCACAGGATTTGCTGCCCTCTTGTGGTCACACAGAGAATTACACTGATCCACTAGTGTCAAGGTAGACACAATTACATGGCAACAGTTTCCAGTTGGCACTTTCAAATTAAAACTACAATTCAATATGAAGCAGCCAGCATATCAGTTAAAATAAATAATCATAAAACCACTAATGATTATAATGAGTCATTAAGGACTTAAATGTGATGATAAATTTGTCCCTTCGCTGTTTCCCTTCACTCTGTAGTGTACAGTACAGACAGCCCCTCTGGTGCGTTGTTGTCAATCCATTCCCCTAGTTCAGAACGCAGAACCACATACTGAAAACTAATAAATTATTTCTCAGTGAAATTTTGTGCTCACATGCTACGATCACTCACATCCTGTGCATCTCCTTGGGGCTAAGCCCCTCCCCCTTGTCCTTAAAACCTAGTGACTTCCCTTATTTGCTGTGTGTTTTGCTGAGTCTGGCAGGGAGAGATAGCTATAAATGAATAGTTCAAGGACAGGAGAGACAGATGAGAGAAGTATCATTTGGAGAAGGAATGCTGCAGCTGCAGCCGGCTGCAGTTGAAAAGATAAATAGTGATTAGAGGAGCTGTTTGAAATAGAAATAAGTGCATTTATGTTAAAACATGAGTTCACGATGAATAATTGCCATGGTAAAAATACTTTACCCCTGCGGTAGGTGAAACAGCTTGTTTTGTCCAGCAGATGGTGCCACAGGGCCACTCATCACAACTGTTTGTGTGTCTTGCAGTCCTACACGAAGGAGATAGAAGAAGGTGCTGCTTTGGTCTCTTAACCACCATAAATTCCTTACAATGATTGGAGCTTTACTGATTGTCTTCTTTCTGTTGTTGTCTCTTCAGGCCTTACCACTTCACTTGAGCATGATTACCAGCAACAACCTGATGTTCAAGGGAGTGCTGCTTTTCTTTATTTTTTGCTTGTCGTCTTTATTTATTTTTGGATAGGTAAGTCAATAAATGCATTTATGCTTTCATATCGTATGAAATGGATAGTGAGCATTAGGCATTTTACCTGGTCTTGGTCTTAATCTACCTTGGACATTTTGTTTTCCACACACTAGACATGATTTCTCGCGTAATATTGGAACCCATATGCTGTATATATTTTATTTATTAGCTCATACATCCCCCCCGATGCTTTCCTTGTCTTTTTTTTTTTACCTCTTTTCGTACTTATTTATAATAAATATAATACAATATAATATATAATATGTCTGACTCCTCGCAGACTTTGCAGATAGATTCCTATTGCTAACTTGTCAGTGCGCAAATTGGGAAAATAAAGCTCTAGAAGACTATGTAAGTCTATGAAGAGATGGACTCTTATTAATCCCCAAAGGGAAATTGGGTCACCCTCATAGTACATAATAATCTAACCCACATTGTTCTGTACATGTGACGTCCTTTGCACGTCTTTCCGTCCTGGGAGAGGGATCCCTCCTCTGTGGCTCTTCCTGATGTATCTGTTATAAAAATTAGGATTATACTGTGGTTTTCAGATGTTTTAACTTAAATACTAATCTGTTAATCTTGTTTTTTCATGTCTTGAGCACTTCCCTTATTTGCTGTGTGTTTTGCTGAGTCTGGCGGGGAGAGATAGCTATAAATGAATAGTTCAAGGACAGGAGAGACAGATTAGAGAAGTATCATTTGGATAAGGAATGCCCTGCTCATTACTGAGCAGGAAACCAAAAAAGGACATTATGATATTACACGTATCAGCGGGGAGCTCGTTAAAAACCAACTGTTAGAGCTCCTCTCCTTTTCTCTGTAACCCCTTTTGTGTGTTGCACTGTTAAATGCTCCTTCTTGTACAAGAATAATAAATTCAACTTTGAGGTTGTTAAAACCCTGTTTTGGCGTAGGCCAGGACCAGCCAGGACCCAGAGGGAAGGATAGAGAGCGGGAGGAGGCGAAGGAGCGGAGCCCGGGCAGGACAGGAAAGAAAAGGATTGTGCCGCATGACTAACTCCAGACGCAGGTCATGTGGACACACACACACACACGCACACACATACACAAATAGATGACACCACAGACACAAACACAGCAACAGATAGGTAGATGAGATTCTACTGTTACAAACAGAGATTTTACTATCACAGGAAGGAAGTAGGCCATGGATAAAATTAGATGTGCAAGGGAAAACACTAACTTTCTTGTGTGACACTGGAGCCTGTAGAACAGTCGTGCGATGTAGCGAAACAGGAACAAAATTTCCTTTGCAGCCGAATAGCGGTTTAAGAGTTAGATCAGCCACAGGGCATGTAACTATTGAACCTTTAACCAAGCCACTAAAAATAAGCGATCCTAAAACAAAGAAAAGCAGACTAGCCTCAGTGGTATTATCACAACTGTGTCCCGTTAACCTCTTAGGGAGAGATTTAATGACGAAATTAGGGATAGCAGTGATACCAGACCAAAATAGTTCTGGTATGAAAGCGTGCCGTGTAAATCTAAAAACAGAAGACAGTGATGACGAGGACGAAAAGAAACGTTTGTGCACGAAGGACTAACACTAAATTACTGGTGCAGTTTAGATATAATTCAAACAGGACCAAGTAGCATAACTCAAGATTTAATGAAATTGGTAAAAACCTGCATTCCTTCCTGCAGATATAGAGAAAAATGTTGAAACACACACACCCGAACAGTTACATTGCACAATGTACTTTTGAAACAAGCGCGGACAAGACAAAGAATATCATGATCAATTCTTTAAAGAGCCCAGCTGTAAAGTAACTCTCACTGAAGTATACTGGGACAAAAAAAGGAAACTGTGCTTGTGCGGTGAGCCTCAAGGAACCAGGGATGAAACTGTTAAGAGGAGACCTCACACCACACATTTCATGTTCAAAACCGATCAATTCACACTGTAAGGATTTGGGTGGGTTTATCTCAAAAATAAAAAGATCGAAGTGGGAGGGAAAGTGCTATTTTCACCCAAAAAACTGGGTCACACAAGCAGTCAAGGCTGTTCATCTCAGTGGAGAAACTAGCCTAGACGCTATTACCGAAGAAGAGTTAGAGCTAACCAGTGTACCTCAGGACCAAAAAGCTCGTACAGGCCGTATCAGAGACAGTAAGCCAGAAGCTGAAGAAGGAATAGCACCAATAATACAGGATTTACTGAGTGCAGGAGTTATTAGAGAGTGCCCAAATGCAGCGTGCAATAGCCCTTTGTTTCCTATAAAGAAAGCCGCCCCATCAACAGGATGGAGGATGGTACAGGATTTACAAGCAGTAAACAAAGCAGTAATACCACGTGCTCCCCTTGTTCCAGACCCACACACGCTACTAAATGAACTCAATCCAAAAGCTAAATATTTTACAGTAGTAGATTTAGCTAATGCATTTTTCTCTATACCACTTCACGAGGAAGATCAATTTTGGTTGGCATTTCAGTATAGAGGGAAAAAATATACATTCACAAGACTCCCACAAGGATATTGTGAAAGTCCGACCATCTTTTCAATGGCAGTGTCATCTAACTTAGCACAACTTAGCAAAACAGAAGGCACTAACCATGATTGTGTAGCTGAAACAACAGAAAAAGCGTCGCCGAGAGCAGATTTAACTGACTGTGAACATGCAGTGGTAACTATAGACAAAGTGTTAAAATCCAGAGCACTCGCACCCCACTTTTCAGCACAAGCAGCAGAACTGATTGCGCTAACTGAAGCATGTAAGTTAGGAGCAGGGAAGGGAATAACTGTCTATACTGATAGTGCGTGTGCTTTTAACACCTTACATGTTTTTGCACAACAGTGGAAAAACAGAGGTATGATTACATTCACAGGTAAATCGATTTTGCATACAAATCTGATTTTAGCCTTGTTAAAAGCTGTACAACTGCCACTTCAAATAGCAGTATGTAAGTGTGCAGCCCACATGACAGGAACAGACTTAGTTTCACAAGGTAATCGCAAAGCAGATGAGGAAGCAAAGATAGCTGTTGCTAGACAAGAATACCAGGACATGTACACAGCTGAGGAGATCACACACATTGACCATGACATTTTAAAAGACATGCAACAGAGCTCACCTGGATCAGAAAAACAAAAAATTTCTAGTGTGTGGAAAACAAAATGTCCAAGGTAAATTAAGACCAAGACCAGGTAAAATGCCTAATGCTCACTATCCATTTCATACGATATGAAAGCATAAATGCATTTATTGACTTACCTATCCAAAAATAAATAAAGACGACAAGCAAAAAATAAAGAAAAGCAAAACGTATAAGTACATTTATGAATCTAATAAAGAAAAACAAGTTTCTCCTCAGACGGGCTGATCGACTCAGCGGACCCAGTCCATGGGGACCTTTCCCTGCCTACGGGCGCTGCCCCTGAAACAAGAAAAAAAACACAAAAACCTTTAAATGTATATACAGGGAAAGGATGGAAATTTTGAAATTTTGCATAGCAGACCTTACAGAGTACCTTTGATTAACTTCAAGGGAGATGACAGAAACAACTGTAGATTATATGAGCAAAATGTTGAAAAACAAAGAAACTATGTCTGCAGTTATCTCACCCATAGAGCCGGTCCTTGACCTGTGAAGCCAGGAGATTGGATATTTACCGAATATTTGCCAAAACGCTCAAACAGAAAAACTGGAGTTCTCCAAGGTGGGAAGGTCCATTTCAAGTACTACTCGCAATGCGCACAGCAGTACGCATAGCTGAGAGAACAACATGGATACACATTGCAAACGAGCACCGATACCTACAGATAAGTGATAAATAAAATAGCCAAACAGATGAAGGCTAGAAACCGGAAACCTGGCAGCAGGATTTGAATCATTCTTTACCTGGTGGGTTACAATAAATAAAAATGTGGATGCTGTTGTATTCCATGTATGAGAGAATTGATACAAAGATTGATTACCACTGCACTAACGAAACAACAATTGCTCTGTCAGCCTGTCTCCACAGTTGAGGAGTTCGGGAGAGATGAGATGACTTTGGAGGACAGGTTGTGATGAGGTACGGGAATGAGGACGAGTATGAAGAATGTGTTCAGCTCGAACGAGTAGAAGAGTCCACCTACGTGCCAATGAGTGGAGAAGTACCTGAAAATGACGCACTTGTTTAGTCTTTTTTTCCACAGCACAATGAAGAACCTATAGAAAAGAAAGGTTCTGGTATAATGAATGCTTAAGAGAAAAAAGACTGACAGCAAATTGTATATACATTTAAAGGTTTTTGTGTTTTTTTTCTTGTTTCAGGGGCAGCGCCCGTAGGCAGGGAAAGGTCCCCATGGACTGGGTCCGCTGAGTCGATCGGCCCGTCTGAGGAGAAACTTGTTTTTCTTTATTAGATTCATAAATGTACTTATACGTTTGCTGTTGTCAGTACTAATACGTTTCACATTTATATTTTTTACATTTTCTGAGTGATTAAGATTAAGCATACTGATGTGACTGTAACAATTATTAACACAAATCATTCGCCACCAGAGCAGCGGGGCCGTGTGGAGAATTTTCCTGTCTAGAAAGTAACAGAATAAAATAATAAAGAATGTTAGAGAGCTGCCAGACGGGTTTTTCACTCCCACATCATTTATATTATTGTAATCAACTATTTAACATTCATTAATTTTTATTCTTGTGTCTTTGTACCTTTTAAAATAGTACAAACAGGGGGGGGAGATGTTATAAAAAATAGGATTATACTGGGGTTTTCAGATGTTTTAACTCATATAGTGTGTTAATCTTGGTTTTTCATGTCTCGAGCACCAGTGGCATCATTAGGCCTGTTTTAGTGGGGCTGAAGCCTAGCTAGTCTTTTTGCTAACTAGACAATTAACATGTTTGTGCTATTAGAGAGAGAATTATACTGTATAAACTCGCCACAGGAATGAGAAAACGTTAGAATTATTAAATAAACTTGAGTTAATCTTGATAAAGCCGCTATCATTAAAATAATATCACGGGACTTTCTGCCCTCTTGTGGTCGCACAGAGAATTTCACCGCTCCCCTAGTGTCTAGGTAGACGCAGTTACAATGCAACAGTTTCCGGTTGGGGCTTTCAAATTAAAAATGCAATAAATCGTGATTAATTCTGGTTAAGGACAGCCACAGCTGTTATGATCATGTTTTGTATGTAACCTGTCACCATACATACAAATATTAGGAGTAATATCAGTTAATATACATATATGCATCCAGCTTCTTCTGTCACTGTGAAACACTGTTAACGGTCTCTTGGTGCCATCTTGTGGACAAACAGAAAACTACAACAACAGAGGGAAGGCAGAAAACATGCGGCTGCCGAAAGGTGACTGACTTCATGCTAATGTTCGTATTGCGGCTTTCCAAATCCGTTGAAGTCGCCAGAGAGGCTAACGTTAGGTCCTGTGTATTTGTATGACGCGCTGGTGTTCATTGAAGCACGGCGAGTCCAGGTAAGTTTTAACGTGTTTAACAACATAACTGGTTAAACAAAAAAGAGTTCATTAAAACCAAAAGCGTTCATCAAACAGAAAGCGGTCAACAAAAATTGCGGCTAATATAACCTATACCCCTATAGCCGGCACCCACGTGACCCAAACCAAACTCATCACCGTGACAACCAGACCAAATAAATCAAACTCAGAATACTGACAGAAAAAACTCTTGAGAACCATTGCTGCTCTCTTCATCTCACTCGGGAGGCCATCTTTTCATATTTTTGTTTAGCCACAAAACGGAGACGTGAGAATCGAACACTGATGGCTGTCTTTGATAACCTTTTTGCTAGCTAGACAAGTAATATGTATGTTTGTGCTATTAGAAGAAAAATAATACACAACACAACACTCGTAAGAATTATAAACTGTATAAAGTCTCCACAGGATTGTGTTAATATTGGCAAAGCCGCTATCATTAAAATAATAATCACAGGATTTTCTGCCCTCTTGTGGTCACATAGAGAATTACACTGATCCACTAGTGTCAAGGCAGACACAATTACATGGCAACAGTTTCCAGTTGGCACTTTCAAAACTACAATTCAATATGAAGCAGCCAGCATATCAGTTAAAATAAATAATCATAAAACCACTAATGATTATAATAAGTCATTAAGGACTTAAATGTGATGACAAATCTGTCCCTTCGCTGTTTCCCTTCACAGTACAGACAGCCCCTCTGGTGCGTTGTTGTCAATCCATTCCCCTAGTTCAGAACGCAGAACCACATACTGAAAACTAATAAATTATTTCTCAGTGAAATTTTGTGCTCACATGCTACGATCACTCACATCCTGTGCATCTCCTTGGGGGTAAGCCCCCCCTTGTCCTTAAAGCCCAGTGACTTCCCTTATTTGCTCTGTGTTTTGCTGAGTCTGGCAGGGAGAGATAGCTATAAATGAATAGTTCAAGGACAGGAGAGACAGATGAGAGAAGTATCATTTGGATAAGGAATGCCCTGCTCATTACTGAGCAGGAAACCAAAAAAGGACATTATGATATTACCCGTATCAGTGGGGAGGTGTCCGAGACAGCTCGTTAAAAACCAACTGTTAGAGCTCCTCGGGGAGCCTTTTCTCTGGAACCTCTTTTGGGTATTGCACTGAGAGACACTACTAAATAATCTCATTTAAGAGTGTTTACCCCGCCCAACCACAAGGTGGCGCATCAGCCCTTACTCATTGTCGGGGTCAAGAATGCAATCACCCTTTGTCCTGAGACGTTGACTACAGAGAGCTGTTGTATGAAAACGCCTTCCATTGAGATGATTTCATCAAATCAGTCGCAGGTACAGGAATATTTCCTAATGTTAAACTCACGTTGGTATTGTTTCTGTCATGGTGAACAGTGCAAACTGACCATAAAAAAAGATCGCTCGCTAAGTTAGCGAAATGCTAACGGTAATTGTGAGTTGTTGCTATAGTTACGCTAGCTCAGGTATTACCTGTAATGTAAGTGCTAACGGTGTAGCTGGGATGCGTATGTGAGTGGGATGCAAATTTGTGTTGATATGATGTCAGTTTATGATGAATGTTTTATGATATTTGGTAAGTACATAAGGTGTTAATATTGCACTGCAGCTTTTTAAATACTGTTCCTTTACAGATAGAACGAGTTACAAAGAGATATAGGCTGCAGTTGAAAAGATAAATAGTGGTTAGAGGAGCTGTTTGAAATAGAAATAAGTGCATTTATGTTAAAACATGAGTTCACGATGAATAATTGCCATGGTAAAAATACTTTACCCCTGCGGTAGGTGAAACGGCTTGTTTTGTCCAGTAGATGGTGCCACAGGGCCACTCATCACAACTGTTTATGTGTCTTGCAGTACTACACGAAGGAGATAGAAGAAGGTGCTGCTTTGGTCTCTTAACCACCATAAATTCCTTACAATGATTGGAGCTTTACTGATTGTCTTCTTTCTGTTGTTGTCTCTTCAGGCCTTACCACTTCACTTGAGCATGATTACCAGCAACAACCTGATGTTCAAGGGAGTGCTGCTTTTCTTTATTTTTTGCTTGTCGTCTTTATTTATTTTTGGATAGGTAAGTCAATAAATGCATTTATGCTTTCATATCGTATGAAATGGATAGTGAGCATTAGGCATTTTACCTGGTCTTGGTCTTAATCTACCTTGGACATTTTGTTTTCCACACACTAGACATGATTTCTCGCGTAATATTGGAACCCATATGCTGTATATATTTTATTTATTAGCTCATACATCCCCCCCGATGCTTTCCTTGTCTTTTTTTTTTTTACCTCTTTTCGTACTTATTTATAATAAATATAATACAATATAATATATAATATGTCTGACTCCTCGCAGACTTTGCAGATAGATTCCTATTGCTAACTTGTCAGTGCGCAAATTGGGAAAATAAAGCTCTAGAAGACTATGTAAGTCTATGAAGAGATGGACTCTTATTAATCCCCAAAGGGAAATTGGGTCACCCTCATAGTACATAATAATCTAACCCACATTGTTCTGTACATGTGACGTCCTTTGCACGTCTTTCCGTCCTGGGAGAGGGATCCCTCCTCTGTGGCTCTTCCTGATGTATCTGTTATAAAAATTAGGATTATACTGTGGTTTTCAGATGTTTTAACTTAAATACTAATCTGTTAATCTTGTTTTTTCATGTCTCGAGCACTTCCCTTATTTGCGGTGTGTTTTGCTGAGTCTGGCAGGGAGAGATAGCTATAAATTAATAGTTCAAGGACAGGAGAGACAGATTAGAGAAGTATCATTTGGATAAGGAATGCCCTGCTCATTACTGAGCAGGAAACCAAAAAAGGACATTATGATATTACTCGTATCAGTAGGGAGCTCGTTAAAAAAACTGTTAGAGCTCCTCTCCTTTTCTCTGTAACCCCTTTTGTGTGTTGCACTGGTAAACGCTCCTTCTTGTACAAGAATAATAAATTCAACTTTGAGGTTGTTAAAACCCCGTTTTGGCGTAGGCCAGGACCAGCCAGGACCCAGAGGGGAGGATGGAGAGCGGGAGGAGGCAAAGGAGCGGAGCCCGGGCTGGACAGGAAAGAAAAGGATCGTGCCGCATGACTAACTCCAGACGCAGGTCATGTGGACACACACACACACGCAGACACATACACAAATAGATGACACCACAGACACAAACACAGCAACAGATGATGAGGTAGCTGAGATTCTATTGCTACAAACAGAGATTTTACTATCACAGGAAGGAAGTAAGCCATGGATAAAATTAGAGGTGCAAGGGAAAGCAATAACTTTCTTGTGTGACACTGGAGCCTGTAGAACAGTCGTGCGATATAGCGAAACAGGAACAAAATTTCCTTTGCAGCCGAATAGCGGTTTAAGAGTTAGATCAGCCACAGGGCATGTAACTATTGAACCTTTAACCAAGCCACAGAAAATAAGCGATCCTAAAACAAAGAAAAGCAGACTAGCCTCAGTGCTGTGTCCCGTTAACCTCTTAGGGAGAGATTGAATGACGAAATTAGGGATAGCAGTGATACCAGACCAATATGGTTCTGGTATGAAAGCGTGCCGTGTAAATCTAAAAACAGCAGACAGTGATGACGAGGACGAAAAGAAACGTTTGTGCATGAAGGACTAACACTAAATTACTGGTGCAGTTTAGATAGATAATTCAAACAGGACCAAGTAGCGCAACTCAAGATTTAATGAAATTGGTAAAAACCTGCATTCCTTCCTGCAGATATAGAGAAAAAAGTTGAAACACACACACCCGAACAGTTACATTGCACATTGTACTTTAGAAACAAGCGCGGACGAGACAAAGAATATCATGATCAATTCTTTAAAGAGCCCAGCTGTAAAGTAACTCTCACTGAGCTATACTGGGACAAAAAAGGAAATTGTGCTTGTGCGTTGAGCCTCAAGGAACCAGAGATGAAACTGTTTAGAGGAGACCTCATACCACACATTTCATGTTCACAACCGATCAATTCACACTGTAAGGATTTGGGTGGGTTTATCTCAAAAATAAAAAGATCGAAGTGGGAGGGAAAGTGCTATTTTCACCCAAAAAACTGGGTCACACAAGCAGTCAAGGCTGTTCATCTCAGTGGAGAAACTAGCCTAGACGCTATTACCGATTGATACACTCTAACTGCTGAAGAAGAGTTACCAAAAAGCTCGTACAGGCCGTAAAATATATACAGCATATGGGTTCCAAAATTACGCGAGAAATCATGTCTAGTGTGTGGAAAACAAAATGTCCAAGGTAGATTAAGACCAAGAACAGGTAAAATGCCTAATGCTCACTATCCATTTCATACGATATGTATGGATTTCATTGAATTAAATAAATGTGAAAATAAAAAGTATTGTCTAGTGATCATAGACTTATATTCAAAATGGATTGAAGTTATTTCCAACCACACAAAATGATGCAATAACAGTAGCTAAAGCTCTAGCAACACATATATTGCACCAAGATTTGGTTTTCCAGAAATCATATATAGTGATAATGGACCACATTTCAGAAATGATGTAGTTGCTAAATTGAGTGAACTGTTTTCTGTTAAAATGAAATATCATTGTTCTTATCATCCACAATCAGCAGGACTAGTGGAGAGAGCGAACGGCACACTCAAGGCTAAACTTAGGATAGCCATGGACAAGACAGGGAAAGGATGGGTGACTTGTTTGCCAGCAGTAATGCTGAGTCTTCATACACAACCTAATAATACAGGACTGTATAGCAGACCTTACAGAGTACCTTTGATTAACTTCAAGGGAGATGACACAGAATTGACAGAAACAACTGTAGATTATATGAGCAAAATGTTGAAGAACAAAGAAACTATGTCTGAGGTTCTCTCACCCACAGAGCAGCCGGTCCTTGACCTGTGAAGCCAGGAGAATGGATATTTACCGTATATTTACCAAAACGCTCAAACGGAAAAACTGGAGTTCTCCAAGGTGGGAAGGTCCATTTCAAGTACTACTCGCAACACCCACAGCAGTACGCATAGCGGAGAGAACAACGTGGATACACATTGCAAACGAGCACCGATACCTATAGGTAAGTGATAAATAAAATAGCCAAACAGATGAAGGCTAGAAACCGGAAACCTGGCAGCAGGATTTGAATCATTCTTTACCTGGTGGGTTACAATAAATAAAAATGTGGATGCTGTTGTATTCCATGTATGAGAGAATTGATACTAAGATTGATTGCCACTGCACTAACGAAACAACCATTGCTCTATCAGCCTGTCTCCACAGTTGAGGAGTTCGGGAGAGATGAGATGACTTTAGAGGACAGGTTGTGATGAGGTACGGGAATGAGGACGAGTATGAAGAATGTGTTCAGCTCGAACGAGTAGAAGAGTCCACCTACGTGCCAATGAGTGGAGAAGTACCTGAAAATGACGCACTTGTTTAGTCTTTTTTTCCACAGCACAATGAAGAACCTATAGAAAAGAAAGGAAGTTATAGTGTTCTGGTATAATGAATGCTTAAGAGAAAAAGACTGACAGCAAATTGTATATACATTTAAAGGTTTTTGTGTTTTTTTTCTTGTTTCAGGGGCAGCGCCCGTAGGCAGGGAAAGGTCCCCATGGACTGGGTCCGCTGAGTCGATCAGCCCGTCTGAGGAGAAACTTGTTTTTCTTTATTAGATTCATAAATGTACTTATACGTTTTGCTTTTCTTTATTTTTTGCTTGTCGTCTTTATTTATTTTTGGATAGGTAAGTCAATAAATGCATTTATGCTTTCATATCGTATGAAATGGATAGTGAGCATTAGGCATTTTACCTGGTCTTGGTCTTAATCTACCTTGGACATTTTGTTTTCCACACACTAGACATGATTTCTCGCGTAATATTGGAACCCATATGCTGTATATATTTTATTTATTGGCTCATACATACCCCCCGATGCTTTCCTTGTCTTTTTTTTTTTTTTTACCTCTTTTCGTACTTATTTATAATAAATATAATACAATATAATATATAATATGTCTGACTCCTCGCAGACTTTGCAGATAGATTCCTATTGCTAACTTGTCAGTGCGCAAATTGGGAAAATAAAGCTCTAGAAGACTATGTAAGTCTATGAAGAGATGGACTCTTATTAATCCCCAAAGGGAAATTGGGTCACCCTCATAGTACATAATAATCTAACCCACATTGTTCTGTACATGTGACGTCCTTTGCACGTCTTTCCGTCCTGGGAGAGGGATCCCTCCTCTGTGGCTCTTCCTGATGTATCTGTTATAAAATTAGGATTATACTGTGGTTTTCAGATGTTTTAACTTAAATACTAATCTGTTAATCTTGTTTTTTCATGTCTCGAGCACTTCCCTTATTTGCGGTGTGTTTTGCTGAGTCTGGCAGGGAGAGATAGCTATAAATGAATAGTTCAAGGACAGGAGAGACAGATTAGAGAAGTATCATTTGGATCAGGAATGCCCTGCTCATTACTGAGCAGGAAACCAAAAAAGGACATTATGATATTACTCGTATCAGTAGGGAGCTCGTTAAAAAAAACTGTTAGAGCTCCTCTCCTTTTCTCTGTAACCCCTTTTGTGTGTTGCACTGGTAAACGCTCCTTCTTGTACAAGAATAATAAATTCAACTTTGAGGTTGTTAAAACCCCGTTTTGGCGTAGGCCAGGACCAGCCAGGACCCAGAGGGGAGGATGGAGAGCGGGAGGAGGCGAAGGAGCGGAGCCCGGGCTGGACAGGAAAGAAAAGGATCGTGCCGCATGACTAACTCCAGACGCAGGTCATGTGGACACACACACACACGCAGACACATACACAAATAGATGACACCACAGACACAAACACAGCAACAGATGATGAGGTAGCTGAGATTCTATTGTTACAAACAGAGATTTTACTATCACAGGAAGGAAGTAAGCCATGGATAAAATTAGAGGTGCAAGGGAAAGCAATAACTTTCTTGTGTGACGCTGGAGCCTGTAGAACAGTCGTGCGATATAGCGAAACAGGAACAAAATTTCCTTTGCAGCCGAATAGTGGTTTAAGAGTTAGATCAGCCACAGGGCATGTAACTATTGAACCTTTAACCAAGCCACAGAAAATAAGCGATCCTAAAACAAAGAAAAGCAGACTAGCCTCAGTGCTGTGTCCCGTTAACCTCTTAGGGAGAGATTGAATGACGAAATTAGGGATAGCAGTGATACCAGACCAATATGGTTCTGGTATGAAAGCGTGCCGTGTAAATCTAAAAACAGCAGACAGTGATGACGAGGACGAAAAGAAACGTTTGTGCATGAAGGACTAACACTAAATTACTGGTGCAGTTTAGATAGATAATTCAAACAGGACCAAGTAGCGCAACTCAAGATTTAATGAAATTGGTAAAAACCTGCATTCCTTCCTGCAGATATAGAGAAAAAAGTTGAAACACACACACCCGAACAGTTACATTGCACATTGTACTTTAGAAACAAGCGCGGACGAGACAAAGAATATCATGATCAATTCTTTAAAGAGCCCAGCTGTAAAGTAACTCTCACTGAGCTATACTGGGACAAAAAAGGAAATTGTGCTTGTGCGTTGAGCCTCAAGGAACCAGAGATGAAACTGTTTAGAGGAGACCTCATACCACACATTTCATGTTCACAACCGATCAATTCACACTGTAAGGATTTGGGTGGGTTTATCTCAAAAATAAAAAGATCGAAGTGGGAGGGAAAGTGCTATTTTCACCCAAAAAACTGGGTCACACAAGCAGTCAAGGCTGTTCATCTCAGTGGAGAAACTAGCCTAGACGCTATTACCGATTGATACACTCTAACTGCTGAAGAAGAGTTACCAAAAAGCTCGTACAGGCCGTAAAATATATACAGCATATGGGTTCCGAAATTACGCGAGAAATCATGTCTAGTGTGTGGAAAACAAAATGTCCAAGGTAGAATAAGAATAAGAATAAGACCAAGACCAGGTAAAATGCCTAATGCTCACTATCCATTTCATACGATATGTATGGATTTCATTGAATTAAATAAATGTGAAAATAAAAAGTATTGTCTAGTGATCATAGACTTATATTCAAAATGGATTGAAGTTATTTCCAACCACACAAAATGATGCAATAACAGTAGCTAAAGCTCTAGCAACACATATTGCACCAAGATTTGGTTTTCCAGAAATCATATATAGTGATAATGGACCACATTTCAGAAATGATGTAGTTGCTAAATTGAGTGAACTGTTTTCTGTTAAAATGAAATATCATTGTTCTTATCATCCACAATCAGCAGGACTAGTGGAGAGAGCGAACGGCACACTCAAGGCTAAACTTAGGAAAGCCATGGACAAGACAGGGAAAGGATGGGTGACTTGTTTGCCAGCAGTAATGCTGAGTCTTCATACACAACCTAATAATACAGGACTGTCGCCTTTTGAAATTTTGTATAGCAGACCTTACAGAGTACCTTTGATTAACTTCAAGGGAGATGACACAGAATTGACAGAAACAACTGTAGATTATATGAGCAAAATGTTGAAGAACAAAGAAACTATGTCTGAGGTTCTCTCACCCACAGAGCAGCCGGTCCTTGACCTGTGAAGCCAGGAGAATGGATATTTACCGTATATTTACCAAAACGCTCAAACGGAAAAACTGGAGTTCTCCAAGGTGGGAAGGTCCATTTCAAGTACTACTCGCAACACCCACAGCAGTACGCATAGCGGAGAGAACAACGTGGATACACATTGCAAACGAGCACCGATACCTATAGGTAAGTGATAAATAAAATAGCCAAACAGATGAAGGCTAGAAACCGGAAACCTGGCAGCAGGATTTGAATCATTCTTTACCTGGTGGGTTACAATAAATAAAAATGTGGATGCTGTTTTATTCCATGTATGAGAGAATTGATACTAAGATTGATTACCACTGCACTAACGAAACAACCATTGCTCTGTCAGCCTGTCTCCACAGTTGAGGAGTTCGGGAGAGATGAGATGACTTTAGAGGACAGGTTGTGATGAGGTACGGGAATGAGGACGAGTATGAAGAATGTGTTCAGCTCGAACGAGTAGAAGAGTCCACCTACGTGCCAATGAGTGGAGAAGTACCTGAAAATGACGCACTTGTTTAGTCTTTTTTTCCACAGCACAATGAAGAACCTATAGAAAAGAAAGGAAGTTATAGCGTTCTGGTATAATGAATGCTTAAGAGAAAAAGACTGACAGCAAATTGTATATACAATTAAAGGTTTTTGTGTTTTTTTTCTTGTTTCAGGGGCAGCGCCCGTAGGCAGGGAAAGGTCCCCATGGACTGGGTCCGCTGAGTCGATCAGCCCGTCTGAGGAGAAACTTGTTTTTCTTTATTAGATTCATAAATGTACTTATACGTTTTGCTTTTCTTTATTTTTTGCTTTTTATTGTCTTGTTATTTTATCATGGTAAAAATACTTATACAGTACTGCAAATGTATACAGACTAATTTACAATGACCCGAATTTTGTATGTCTTTCATCTGGGTATAGATACAGAAG
>JALLKU010000196.1:92500-132500 GCA_023373845.1 Nibea coibor
TCCAGGGGCCCGCAGTAGGCGAATCTTTCTGGACCGGGGCCTGCCCGGAGCGTGGCCCACGAGCAGTGCGCGGTCCCCGGCTGCAGGACCTCCGTGAGGCCCCGCTGAACCTTTTTATGGGCGCAAACGCTTTATCTCGGCGAGCTGAGCTCCAGGGAACACCGACCATAAAACCCACTATAACGTCCGAAATTCGAACGCCAGGCCGGGGAAAACAACCGTGCCATAAAGAAGACTCCCTTCTGCAGCCTGCACGGGTGGAAAGTTCCGGATCAGAACCTCCAGGGGCCCGCAGTAGGCGAATCTTTCTGGCCCGGGGCCTGCCCGGAGCGTGGCCCACGAGCAGTGCGCGGTCCCCGGCTGCAGGACCTCCGTGAGGCCCCGCTGAACCTTTTTATGGGCGCAAACGCTTTATCTCGGCGAGCTGAGCTCCAGGGGACACCGACCATAAAACCCACTATAACGTCCGAAATTCGAACGCCAGGCCGGGGAAACCAGCCGTGCCATATAGAAGACTCCCTCCTGCACCCTGCACGGGTGGAAAGTTCCGGATCAGAACCTCCGTGGGCCCGCAGCAGGCGAATCTTTCTGGCCCGGGGCCTCCCCGGAGCGTGGCCCACGAGCAGTGCGCTGTCCCCGGCTACCGGACCTCCGTGAGGCCCCGCTGAATCTTTTTATGGGCGCAAACGCTTTATCTCGGCGAGCTGAGCTCCAGGGGACACCGACCATAAAACCCACTATAACGTCCGAAATTCGAACGCCAGGCCGGGGAAACCAGGCTTGCCTTCAAGAAGACTCCCTCCTGCACCCTGCACGGGTGGAAAGTTCCGGATCAGAACCTCCGTGGGCCCGCAGCAGGCGAATCTTTCTGGCCCGGGGCCTCCCCGGAGCGTGGCCCACGAGCAGTGCGCTGTCCCCGGCTACCGGACCTCCGTGAGGCCCCGCTGAACC
Organism: Nibea coibor; assembly: GCA_023373845.1. Classification (NCBI taxonomy): domain Eukaryota; kingdom Metazoa; phylum Chordata; class Actinopteri; family Sciaenidae; genus Nibea; species Nibea coibor. The sequence continues at coordinate 93,452 of JALLKU010000196.1, forward strand.
TTTTATGGGCGCAAACGCTCTATCTCGGCGAGCTGAGCTCCAGGGGACACCGACCATAAAACCCACTATAACGTCCGAAATTCGAACGCCAGGCCGGGGAAACCAGCCGTGCCATATAGAAGACTCCCTCCTGCACCCTGCACGGGTGGAAAGTTCCGGATCAGAACCTCCGTGGGCCCGCAGCAGGCGAATCTTTCTGGCCCGGGGCCTCCCCGGAGCGTGGCCCACGAGCAGTGCGCTGTCCCCGGCTACCGGACCTCCGTGAGGCCCCGCTGAATCTTTTTATGGGCGCAAACGCTTTATCTCGGCGAGCTGAGCTCCAGGGGACACCGACCATAAAACCCACTATAACGTCCGAAATTCGAACGCCAGGCCGGGGAAACCAGGCTTGCCTTCAAGAAAACTCCCTCCTGCACCCTGCACGGGTGGAAAGTTCCGGATCAGAACCTCCGTGGGCCCGCAGCAGGCGAATCTTTCTGGCCCGGGGCCTCCCCGGAGCGTGGCCCACGAGCAGTGCGCTGTCCCCGGCTACCGGACCTCCGTGAGGCCCCGCTGAACCTTTTATGGGCGCAAACGCTCTATCTCGGCGAGCTGAGCTCCAGGGGACACCGACCATAAAACCCACTATAACGTCCGAAATTCGAACGCCAGGCCGGGGAAACCAGCCGTGCCATATAGAAGACTCCCTCCTGCACCCTGCACGGGTGGAAAGTTCCGGATCAGAACCTCCGTGGGCCCGCAGCAGGCGAATCTTTCTGGCCCGGGGCCTCCCCGGAGCGTGGCCCACGAGCAGTGCGCTGTCCCCGGCTACCGGACCTCCGTGAGGCCCCGCTGAACCTTTTATGGGCGCAAACGCTCTATCTCGGCGAGCTGAGCTCCAGGGGACACCGACCATAAAACCCACTATAACGTCCGAAATTCGAACGCCAGGCCGGGGAAACCAGCCGTGCCATATAGAAGACTCCCTCCTGCACCCTGCACGGGTGGAAAGTTCCGGATCAGAACCTCCGTGGGCCCGCAGCAGGCGAATCTTTCTGGCCCGGGGCCTCCCCGGAGCGTGGCCCACGAGCAGTGCGCTGTCCCCGGCTACCGGACCTCCGTGAGGCCCCGCTGAATCTTTTTATGGGCGCAAACGCTTTATCTCGGCGAGCTGAGCTCCAGGGGACACCGACCATAAAACCCACTATAACGTCCGAAATTCGAACGCCAGGCCGGGGAAACCAGGCTTGCCTTCAAGAAGACTCCCTCCTGCACCCTGCACGGGTGGAAAGTTCCGGATCAGAACCTCCGTGGGCCCGCAGCAGGCGAATCTTTCTGGCCCGGGGCCTCCCCGGAGCGTGGCCCACGAGCAGTGCGCTGTCCCCGGCTACCGGACCTCCGTGAGGCCCCGCTGAACCTTTTATGGGCGCAAACGCTCTATCTCGGCGAGCTGAGCTCCAGGGGACACCGACCATAAAACCCACTATAACGTCCGAAATTCGAACGCCAGGCCGGGGAAACCAGCCGTGCCATATAGAAGACTCCCTCCTGCACCCTGCACGGGTGGAAAGTTCCGGATCAGAACCTCCGTGGGCCCGCAGCAGGCGAATCTTTCTGGCCCGGGGCCTCCCCGGAGCGTGGCCCACGAGCAGTGCGCTGTCCCCGGCTACCGGACCTCCGTGAGGCCCCGCTGAATCTTTTTATGGGCGCAAACGCTTTATCTCGGCGAGCTGAGCTCCAGGGGACACCGACCATAAAACCCACTATAACGTCCGAAATTCGAACGCCAGGCCGGGGAAACCAGCCGTGCCATATAGAAGACTCCCTCCTGCACCCTGCACGGGTGGAAAGTTCCGGATCAGAACCTCCGTGGGCCCGCAGCAGGCGAATCTTTCTGGCCCGGGGCCTCCCCGGAGCGTGGCCCACGAGCAGTGCGCTGTCCCCGGCTACCGGACCTCCGTGAGGCCCCGCTGAATCTTTTTATGGGCGCAAACGCTTTATCTCGGCGAGCTGAGCTCCAGGGGACACCGACCATAAAACCCACTATAACGTCCGAAATTCGAACGCCAGGCCGGGGAAACCAGGCTTGCCATATAGAAGACTCCCTCCTGCACCCTGCACGGGTGGAAAGTTCCGGATCAGAACCTCCGTGGGCCCGCAGCAGGCGAATCTTTCTGGCCCGGGGCCTCCCCGGAGCGTGGCCCACGAGCAGTGCGCTGTCCCCGTCTACCGGACCTCCGTGAGGCCCCGCTGAATCTTTTTATGGGCGCAAACGCTTTATCTCGGCGAGCTGAGCTCCAGGGGACACCGACCATAAAACCCACTATAACGTCCGAAATTCGAACGCCAGGCCGGGGAAACCAGGCTTGCCTTCAAGAAGACTCCCTCCTGCACCCTGCACGGGTGGAAAGTTCCGGATCAGAACCTCCGTGGGCCCGCAGCAGGCGAATCTTTCTGGCCCGGGGCCTCCCCGGAGCGTGGCCCACGAGCAGTGCGCTGTCCCCGGCTACCGGACCTCCGTGAGGCCCCGCTGAATCTTTTTATGGGCGCAAACGCTTTATCTCGGCGAGCTGAGCTCCAGGGGACACCGACCATAAAACCCACTATAACGTCCGAAATTCGAACGCCAGGCCGGGGAAACCAGGCTTGCCTTCAAGAAGACTCCCTCCTGCACCCTGCACGGGTGGAAAGTTCCGGATCAGAACCTCCGTGGGCCCGCAGCAGGCGAATCTTTCTGGCCCGGGGCCTCCCCGGAGCGTGGCCCACGAGCAGTGCGCTGTCCCCGGCTACCGGACCTCCGTGAGGCCCCGCTGAATCTTTTTATGGGCGCAAACGCTTTATCTCGGCGAGCTGAGCTCCAGGGGACACCGACCATAAAACCCACTATAACGTCCGAAATTCGAACGCCAGGCCGGGGAAACCAGGCTTGCCTTCAAGAAGACTCCCTCCTGCACCCTGCACGGGTGGAAAGTTCCGGATCAGAACCTCCGTGGGCCCGCAGCAGGCGAATCTTTCTGGCCCGGGGCCTCCCCGGAGCGTGGCCCACGAGCAGTGCGCTGTCCCCGGCTACCGGACCTCCGTGAGGCCCCGCTGAACCTTTTATGGGCGCAAACGCTCTATCTCGGCGAGCTGAGCTCCAGGGGACACCGACCATAAAACCCACTATAACGTCCGAAATTCGAACGCCAGGCCGGGGAAACCAGCCGTGCCATATAGAAGACTCCCTCCTGCACCCTGCACGGGTGGAAAGTTCCGGATCAGAACCTCCGTGGGCCCGCAGCAGGCGAATCTTTCTGGCCCGGGGCCTCCCCGGAGCGTGGCCCACGAGCAGTGCGCTGTCCCCGGCTACCGGACCTCCGTGAGGCCCCGCTGAATCTTTTTATGGGCGCAAACGCTTTATCTCGGCGAGCTGAGCTCCAGGGGACACCGACCATAAAACCCACTATAACGTCCGAAATTCGAACGCCAGGCCGGGGAAACCAGGCTTGCCTTCAAGAAGACTCCCTCCTGCACCCTGCACGGGTGGAAAGTTTTGGATCAGAACCTCCGTGGGCCCGCAGCAGGCGAATCTTTCTGGCCCGGGGCCTCCCCGGAGCGTGGCCCACGAGCAGTGCGCTGTCCCCGGCTACCGGACCTCCGTGAGGCCCCGCTGAACCTTTTATGGGCGCAAACGCTCTATCTCGGCGAGCTGAGCTCCAGGGGACACCGACCATAAAACCCACTATAACGTCCGAAATTCGAACGCCAGGCCGGGGAAACCAGCCGTGCCATATAGAAGACTCCCTCCTGCACCCTGCACGGGTGGAAAGTTTTGGATCAGAACCTCCGTGGGCCCGCAGCAGGCGAATCTTTCTGGCCCGGGGCCTCCCCGGAGCGTGGCCCACGAGCAGTGCGCTGTCCCCGGCTACCGGACCTCCGTGAGGCCCCGCTGAACCTTTTATGGGCGCAAACGCTCTATCTCGGCGAGCTGAGCTCCAGGGGACACCGACCATAAAACCCACTATAACGTCCGAAATTCGAACGCCAGGCCGGGGAAACCAGCCGTGCCATATAGAAGACTCCCTCCTGCACCCTGCACGGGTGGAAAGTTCCGGATCAGAACCTCCGTGGGCCCGCAGCAGGCGAATCTTTCTGGCCCGGGGCCTCCCCGGAGCGTGGCCCACGAGCAGTGCGCTGTCCCCGGCTACCGGACCTCCGTGAGGCCCCGCTGAATCTTTTTATGGGCGCAAACGCTTTATCTCGGCGAGCTGAGCTCCAGGGGACACCGACCATAAAACCCACTATAACGTCCGAAATTCGAACGCCAGGCCGGGGAAACCAGCCGTGCCATATAGAAGACTCCCTCCTGCACCCTGCACGGGTGGAAAGTTTTGGATCAGAACCTCCGTGGGCCCGCAGCAGGCGAATCTTTCTGGCCCGGGGCCTCCCCGGAGCGTGGCCCACGAGCAGTGCGCTGTCCCCGGCTACCGGACCTCCGTGAGGCCCAGCTGAACCTTTTATGGGCGCAAACGCTCTATCTCGGCGAGCTGAGCTCCAGGGGACACCGACCATAAAACCCACTATAACGTCCGAAATTCGAACGCCAGGCCGGGGAAACCAGCCGTGCCATATAGAAGACTCCCTCCTGCACCCTGCACGGGTGGAAAGTTCCGGATCAGAACCTCCGTGGGCCCGCAGCAGGCGAATCTTTCTGGCCCGGGGCCTCCCCGGAGCGTGGCCCACGAGCAGTGCGCTGTCCCCGGCTACCGGACCTCCGTGAGGCCCCGCTGAACCTTTTATGGGCGCAAACGCTCTATCTCGGCGAGCTGAGCTCCAGGGGACACCGACCATAAAACCCACTATAACGTCCGAAATTCGAACGCCAGGCCGGGGAAACCAGCCGTGCCATATAGAAGACTCCCTCCTGCACCCTGCACGGGTGGAAAGTTCCGGATCAGAACCTCCGTGGGCCCGCAGCAGGCGAATCTTTCTGGCCCGGGGCCTCCCCGGAGCGTGGCCCACGAGCAGTGCGCTGTCCCCGGCTACCGGACCACCGTGAGGCCCCGCTGAATCTTTTTATGGGCGCAAACGCTTTATCTCGGCGAGCTGAGCTCCAGGGGACACCGACCATAAAACCCACTATAACGTCCGAAATTCGAACGCCAGGCCGGGGAAACCAGCCGTGCCATATAGAAGACTCCCTCCTGCACCCTGCACGGGTGGAAAGTTCCGGATCAGAACCTCCGTGGGCCCGCAGCAGGCGAATCTTTCTGGCCCGGGGCCTCCCCGGAGCGTGGCCCACGAGCAGTGCGCTGTCCCCGGCTACCGGACCTCCGTGAGGCCCCGCTGAACCTTTTATGGGCGCAAACGCTCTATCTCGGCGAGCTGAGCTCCAGGGGACACCGACCATAAAACCCACTATAACGTCCGAAATTCGAACGCCAGGCCGGGGAAACCAGCCGTGCCATATAGAAGACTCCCTCCTGCACCCTGCACGGGTGGAAAGTTCCGGATCAGAACCTCCGTGGGCCCGCAGCAGGCGAATCTTTCTGGCCCGGGGCCTCCCCGGAGCGTGGCCCACGAGCAGTGCGCTGTCCCCGGCTACCGGACCTCCGTGAGGCCCCGCTGAATCTTTTTATGGGCGCAAACGCTTTATCTCGGCGAGCTGAGCTCCAGGGGACACCGACCATAAAACCCACTATAACGTCCGAAATTCGAACGCCAGGCCGGGGAAACCAGCCGTGCCATATAGAAGACTCCCTCCTGCACCCTGCACGGGTGGAAAGTTCCGGATCAGAACCTCCGTGGGCCCGCAGCAGGCGAATCTTTCTGGCCCGGGGCCTCCCCGGAGCGTGGACCACGAGCAGTGCGCTGTCCCCGGCTACCGGACCTCCGTGATGCCCCGCTGAATCTTTTTATGGGCGCAAACGCTTTATCTCGGCGAGCTGAGCTCCAGGGGACACCGACCATAAAACCCACTATAACGTCCGAAATTCGAACGCCAGGCCGGGGAAACCAGCCGTGCCATATAGAAGACTCCCTCCTGCACCCTGCACGGGTGGAAAGTTCCGGATCAGAACCTCCGTGGGCCCGCAGCAGGCGAATCTTTCTGGCCCGGGGCCTCCCCGGAGCGTGGCCCACGAGCAGTGCGCTGTCCCCGGCTACCGGACCTCCGTGAGGCCCCGCTGAACCTTTTATGGGCGCAAACGCTCTATCTCGGCGAGCTGAGCTCCAGGGGACACCGACCATAAAACCCACTATAACGTCCGAAATTCGAACGCCAGGCCGGGGAAACCAGGCTTGCCTTCAAGAAGACTCCCTCCTGCACCCTGCACGGGTGTTAAGTTCCGGATCAGAACCTCCGTGGGCCCGCAGCAGGCGAATCTTTCTGGCCCGGGGCCTCCCCGGAGCGTGGCCCACGAGCAGTGCGCTGTCCCCGGCTACCGGACCTCCGTGAGGCCCCGCTGAATCTTTTTATGGGCGCAAACGCTTTATCTCGGCGAGCTGAGCTCCAGGGGACACCGACCATAAAACCCACTATAACGTCCGAAATTCGAACGCCAGGCCGGGGAAACCATGCTTGCCTTCAAGAAGACTCCCTCCTGCACCCTGCACGGGTGGAAAGTTCCGGATCAGAACCTCCGTGGGCCCGCAGCAGGCGAATCTTTCTGGCCCGGGGCCTCCCCGGAGCGTGGCCCACGAGCAGTGCGCTGTCCCCGGCTACCGGACCTCCGTGAGGCCCCGCTGAACCTTTTATGGGCGCAAACGCTTTATCTCGGCGAGCTGAGCTCCAGGGGACACCGACCATAAAACCCACTATAACGTCCGAAATTCGAACGCCAGGCCGGGGAAACCAGGCTTGCCTTCAAGAAGACTCCCTCCTGCACCCTGCACGGGTGGAAAGTTTTGGATCAGAACCTCCGTGGGCCCGCAGCAGGCGAATCTTTCTGGCCCGGGGCCTCCCCGGAGCGTGGCCCACGAGCAGTGCGCTGTCCCCGGCTACCGGACCTCCGTGAGGCCCCGCTGAACCTTTTATGGGCGCAAACGCTCTATCTCGGCGAGCTGAGCTCCAGGGGACACCGACCATAAAACCCACTATAACGTCCGAAATTCGAACGCCAGGCCGGGGAAACCAGCCGTGCCATATAGAAGACTCCCTCCTGCACCCTGCACGGGTGGAAAGTTCCGGATCAGAACCTCCGTGGGCCCGCAGCAGGCGAATCTTTCTGGCCCGGGGCCTCCCCGGAGCGTGGCCCACGAGCAGTGCGCTGTCCCCGGCTACCGGACCTCCGTGAGGCCCCGCTGAATCTTTTTATGGGCGCAAACGCTTTATCTCGGCGAGCTGAGCTCCAGGGGACACCGACCATAAAACCCACTATAACGTCCGAAATTCGAACGCCAGGCCGGGGAAACCAGGCTTGCCTTCAAGAAGACTCCCTCCTGCACCCTGCACGGGTGGAAAGTTCCGGATCAGAACCTCCGTGGGCCCGCAGCAGGCGAATCTTTCTGGCCCGGGGCCTCCCCGGAGCGTGGCCCACGAGCAGTGCGCTGTCCCCGGCAACCGGACCTCCGTGAGGCCCCGCTGAACCTTTTATGGGCGCAAACGCTCTATCTCGGCGAGCTGAGCTCCAGGGGACACCGACCATAAAACCCACTATAACGTCCGAAATTCGAACGCCAGGCCGGGGAAACCAGCCGTGCCATATAGAAGACTCCCTCCTGCACCCTGCACGGGTGGAAAGTTCCGGATCAGAACCTCCGTGGGCCCGCAGCAGGCGAATCTTTCTGGCCCGGGGCCTCCCCGGAGCGTGGCCCACGAGCAGTGCGCTGTCCCCGGCTACCGGACCTCCGTGAGGCCCCGCTGAATCTTTTTATGGGCGCAAACGCTTTATCTCGGCGAGCTGAGCTCCAGGGGACACCGACCATAAAACCCACTATAACGTCCGAAATTCGAACGCCAGGCCGGGGAAACCAGGCTTGCCATATAGAAGACTCCCTCCTGCACCCTGCACGGGTGGAAAGTTCCGGATCAGAACCTCCGTGGGCCCGCAGCAGGCGAATCTTTCTGGCCCGGGCCTCCCCGGAGCGTGGCCCACGAGCAGTGCGCTGTCCCCGGCTACCGGACCTCCGTGAGGCCCCGCTGAATCTTTTTATGGGCGCAAACGCTTTATCTCGGCGAGCTGAGCTCCAGGGGACACCGACCATAAAACCCACTATAACGTCCGAAATTCGAACGCCAGGCCGGGGAAACCAGGCTTGCCTTCAAGAAGACTCCCTCCTGCACCCTGCACGGGTGGAAAGTTCCGGATCAGAACCTCCGTGGGCCCGCAGCAGGCGAATCTTTCTGGCCCGGGGCCTCCCCGGAGCGTGGCCCACGAGCAGTGCGCTGTCCCCGGCTACCGGACCTCCGTGAGGCCCCGCTGAATCTTTTTATGGGCGCAAACGCTTTATCTCGGCGAGCTGAGCTCCAGGGGACACCGACCATAAAACCCACTATAACGTCCGAAATTCGAACGCCAGGCCGGGGAAACCAGGCTTGCCTTCAAGAAGACTCCCTCCTGCACCCTGCACGGGTGGAAAGTTCCGGATCAGAACCTCCGTGGGCCCGCAGCAGGCGAATCTTTCTGGCCCGGGGCCTCCCCGGAGCGTGGCCCACGAGCAGTGCGCTGTCCCCGGCTACCGGACCTCCGTGAGGCCCCGCTGAATCTTTTTATGGGCGCAAACGCTTTATCTCGGCGAGCTGAGCTCCAGGGGACACCGACCATAAAACCCACTATAACGTCCGAAATTCGAACGCCAGGCCGGGGAAACCAGGCTTGCCTTCAAGAAGACTCCCTCCTGCACCCTGCACGGGTGGAAAGTTCCGGATCAGAACCTCCGTGGGCCCGCAGCAGGCGAATCTTTCTGGCCCGGGGCCTCCCCGGAGCGTGGCCCACGAGCAGTGCGCTGTCCCCGGCTACCGGACCTCCGTGAGGCCCCGCTGAACCTTTTATGGGCGCAAACGCTCTATCTCGGCGAGCTGAGCTCCAGGGGACACCGACCATAAAACCCACTATAACGTCCGAAATTCGAACGCCAGGCCGGGGAAACCAGCCGTGCCATATAGAAGACTCCCTCCTGCACCCTGCACGGGTGGAAAGTTCCGGATCAGAACCTCCGTGGGCCCGCAGCAGGCGAATCTTTCTGGCCCGGGGCCTCCCCGGAGCGTGGCCCACGAGCAGTGCGCTGTCCCCGGCTACCGGACCTCCGTGAGGCCCCGCTGAATCTTTTTATGGGCGCAAACGCTTTATCTCGGCGAGCTGAGCTCCAGGGGACACCGACCATAAAACCCACTATAACGTCCGAAATTCGAACGCCAGGCCGGGGAAACCAGGCTTGCCTTCAAGAAGACTCCCTCCTGCACCCTGCACGGGTGGAAAGTTCCGGATCAGAACCTCCGTGGGCCCGCAGCAGGCGAATCTTTCTGGCCCGGGGCCTCCCCGGAGCGTGGCCCACGAGCAGTGCGCTGTCCCCGGCAACCGGACCTCCGTGAGGCCCCGCTGAACCTTTTATGGGCGCAAACGCTCTATCTCGGCGAGCTGAGCTCCAGGGGACACCGACCATAAAACCCACTATAACGTCCGAAATTCGAACGCCAGGCCGGGGAAACCAGCCGTGCCATATAGAAGACTCCCTCCTGCACCCTGCACGGGTGGAAAGTTCCGGATCAGAACCTCCGTGGGCCCGCAGCAGGCGAATCTTTCTGGCCCGGGGCCTCCCCGGAGCGTGGCCCACGAGCAGTGCGCTGTCCCCGGCTACCGGACCTCCGTGAGGCCCCGCTGAATCTTTTTATGGGCGCAAACGCTTTATCTCGGCGAGCTGAGCTCCAGGGGACACCGACCATAAAACCCACTATAACGTCCGAAATTCGAACGCCAGGCCGGGGAAACCAGGCTTGCCTTCAAGAAGACTCCCTCCTGCACCCTGCACGGGTGGAAAGTTTTGGATCAGAACCTCCGTGGGCCCGCAGCAGGCGAATCTTTCTGGCCCGGGGCCTCCCCGGAGCGTGGCCCACGAGCAGTGCGCTGTCCCCGGCTACCGGACCTCCGTGAGGCCCCGCTGAACCTTTTATGGGCGCAAACGCTCTATCTCGGCGAGCTGAGCTCCAGGGGACACCGACCATAAAACCCACTATAACGTCCGAAATTCGAACGCCAGGCCGGGGAAACCAGCCGTGCCATATAGAAGACTCCCTCCTGCACCCTGCACGGGTGGAAAGTTTTGGATCAGAACCTCCGTGGGCCCGCAGCAGGCGAATCTTTCTGGCCCGGGGCCTCCCCGGAGCGTGGCCCACGAGCAGTGCGCTGTCCCCGGCTACCGGACCTCCGTGAGGCCCCGCTGAACCTTTTATGGGCGCAAACGCTCTATCTCGGCGAGCTGAGCTCCAGGGGACACCGACCATAAAACCCACTATAACGTCCGAAATTCGAACGCCAGGCCGGGGAAACCAGCCGTGCCATATAGAAGACTCCCTCCTGCACCCTGCACGGGTGGAAAGTTCCGGATCAGAACCTCCGTGGGCCCGCAGCAGGCGAATCTTTCTGGCCCGGGGCCTCCCCGGAGCGTGGCTCACGAGCAGTGCGCTGTCCCCGGCTACCGGACCTCCGTGAGGCCCCGCTGAATCTTTTTATGGGCGCAAACGCTTTATCTCGGCGAGCTGAGCTCCAGGGGACACCGACCATAAAACCCACTATAACGTCCGAAATTCGAACGCCAGGCCGGGGAAACCAGCCGTGCCATATAGAAGACTCCCTCCTGCACCCTGCACGGGTGGAAAGTTCCGGATCAGAACCTCCGTGGGCCCGCAGCAGGCGAATCTTTCTGGCCCGGGGCCTCCCCGGAGCGTGGACCACGAGCAGTGCGCTGTCCCCGGCTACCGGACCTCCGTGAGGCCCCGCTGAATCTTTTTATGGGCGCAAACGCTTTATCTCGGCGAGCTGAGCTCCAGGGGACACCGACCATAAAACCCACTATAACGTCCGAAATTCGAACGCCAGGCCGGGGAAACCAGCCGTGCCATATAGAAGACTCCCTCCTGCACCCTGCACGGGTGGAAAGTTCCGGATCAGAACCTCCGTGGGCCCGCAGCAGGCGAATCTTTCTGGCCCGGGGCCTCCCCGGAGCGTGGCCCACGAGCAGTGCGCTGTCCCCGGCTACCGGACCTCCGTGAGGCCCCGCTGAACCTTTTATGGGCGCAAACGCTCTATCTCGGCGAGCTGAGCTCCAGGGGACACCGACCATAAAACCCACTATAACGTCCGAAATTCGAACGCCAGGCCGGGGAAACCAGCCGTGCCATATAGAAGACTCCCTCCTGCACCCTGCACGGGTGGAAAGTTCCGGATCAGAACCTCCGTGGGCCCGCAGCAGGCGAATCTTTCTGGCCCGGGGCCTCCCCGGAGCGTGGCCCACGAGCAGTGCGCTGTCCCCGGCTACCGGACCTCCGTGAGGCCCCGCTGAATCTTTTTATGGGCGCAAACGCTTTATCTCGGCGAGCTGAGCTCCAGGGGACACCGACCATAAAACCCACTATAACGTCCGAAATTCGAACGCCAGGCCGGGGAAACCAGGCTTGCCTTCAAGAAGACTCCCTCCTGCACCCTGCACGGGTGGAAAGTTCCGGATCAGAACCTCCGTGGGCCCGCAGCAGGCGAATCTTTCTGGCCCGGGGCCTCCCCGGAGCGTGGCCCACGAGCAGTGCGCTGTCCCCGGCTACCGGACCTCCGTGAGGCCCCGCTGAACCTTTTATGGGCGCAAACGCTCTATCTCGGCGAGCTGAGCTCCAGGGGACACCGACCATAAAACCCACTATAACGTCCGAAATTCGAACGCCAGGCCGGGGAAACCAGCCGTGCCATATAGAAGACTCCCTCCTGCACCCTGCACGGGTGGAAAGTTCCGGATCAGAACCTCCGTGGGCCCGCAGCAGGCGAATCTTTCTGGCCCGGGGCCTCCCCGGAGCGTGGCCCACGAGCAGTGCGCTGTCCCCGGCTACCGGACCTCCGTGAGGCCCCGCTGAATCTTTTTATGGGCGCAAACGCTTTATCTCGGCGAGCTGAGCTCCAGGGGACACCGACCATAAAACCCACTATAACGTCCGAAATTCGAACGCCAGGCCGGGGAAACCAGGCTTGCCTTCAAGAAGACTCCCTCCTGCACCCTGCACGGGTGGAAAGTTCCGGATCAGAACCTCCGTGGGCCCGCAGCAGGCGAATCTTTCTGGCCCGGGGCCTCCCCGGAGCGTGGATCACGAGCAGTGCGCTGTCCCCGGCTACCGGACCTCCGTGAGGCCCCGCTGAATCTTTTTATGGGCGCAAACGCTTTATCTCGGCGAGCTGAGCTCCAGGGGACACCGACCATAAAACCCACTATAACGTCCGAAATTCGAACGCCAGGCCGGGGAAACCAGCCGTGCCATATAGAAGACTCCCTCCTGCACCCTGCACGGGTGGAAAGTTCCGGATCAGAACCTCCGTGGGCCCGCAGCAGGCGAATCTTTCTGGCCCGGGGCCTCCCCGGAGCGTGGCCCACGAGCAGTGCGCTGTCCCCGTCTACCGGACCTCCGTGAGGACCCGCTGAATCTTTTTATGGGCGCAAACGCTTTATCTCGGCGAGCTGAGCTCCAGGGGACACCGACCATAAAACCCACTATAACGTCCGAAATTCGAACGCCAGGCCGGGGAAACCAGGCTTGCCTTCAAGAAGACTCCCTCCTGCACCCTGCACGGGTGTTAAGTTCCGGATCAGAACCTCCGTGGGCCCGCAGCAGGCGAATCTTTCTGGCCCGGGGCCTCCCCGGAGCGTGGCCCACGAGCAGTGCGCTGTCCCCGGCTACCGGACCTCCGTGAGGCCCCGCTGAATCTTTTTATGGGCGCAAACGCTTTATCTCGGCGAGCTGAGCTCCAGGGGACACCGACCATAAAACCCACTATAACGTCCGAAATTCGAACGCCAGGCCGGGGAAACCAGGCTTGCCTTCAAGAAGACTCCCTCCTGCACCCTGCACGGGTGGAAAGTTCCGGATCAGAACCTCCGTGGGCCCGCAGCAGGCGAATCTTTCTGGCCCGGGGCCTCCCCGGAGCGTGGCCCACGAGCAGTGCGCTGTCCCCGGCTACCGGACCTCCGTGAGGCCCCGCTGAACCTTTTATGGGCGCAAACGCTCTATCTCGGCGAGCTGAGCTCCAGGGGACACCGACCATAAAACCCACTATAACGTCCGAAATTCGAACGCCAGGCCGGGGAAACCAGCCGTGCCATATAGAAGACTCCCTCCTGCACCCTGCACGGGTGGAAAGTTCCGGATCAGAACCTCCGTGGGCCCGCAGCAGGCGAATCTTTCTGGCCCGGGGCCTCCCCGGAGCGTGGCCCACGAGCAGTGCGCTGTCCCCGGCTACCGGACCTCCGTGAGGCCCCGCTGAATCTTTTTATGGGCGCAAACGCTTTATCTCGGCGAGCTGAGCTCCAGGGGACACCGACCATAAAACCCACTATAACGTCCGAAATTCGAACGCCAGGCCGGGGAAACCAGGCTTGCCTTCAAGAAGACTCCCTCCTGCACCCTGCACGGGTGGAAAGTTCCGGATCAGAACCTCCGTGGGCCCGCAGCAGGCGAATCTTTTTGGCCCGGGGCCTCCCCGGAGCGTGGCCCACGAGCAGTGCGCTGTCCCCGGCTACCGGACCTCCGTGAGGCCCCGCTGAACCTTTTATGGGCGCAAACGCTCTATCTCGGCGAGCTGAGCTCCAGGGGACACCGACCATAAAACCCACTATAACGTCCGAAATTCGAACGCCAGGCCGGGGAAACCAGCCGTGCCATATAGAAGACTCCCTCCTGCACCCTGCACGGGTGGAAAGTTCCGGATCAGAACCTCCGTGGGCCCGCAGCAGGCGAATCTTTCTGGCCCGGGGCCTCCCCGGAGCGTGGCCCACGAGCAGTGCGCTGTCCCCGGCTACCGGACCTCCGTGAGGCCCCGCTGAATCTTTTTATGGGCGCAAACGCTTTATCTCGGCGAGCTGAGCTCCAGGGGACACCGACCATAAAACCCACTATAACGTCCGAAATTCGAACGCCAGGCCGGGGAAACCAGGCTTGCCTTCAAGAAGACACCCTCCTGCACCCTGCACGGGTGGAAAGTTTTGGATCAGAACCTCCGTGGGCCCGCAGCAGGCGAATCTTTCTGGCCCGGGGCCTCCCCGGAGCGTGGCCCACGAGCAGTGCGCTGTCCCCGGCTACCGGACCTCCGTGAGGCCCCGCTGAACCTTTTATGGGCGCAAACGCTCTATCTCGGCGAGCTGAGCTCCAGGGGACACCGACCATAAAACCCACTATAACGTCCGAAATTCGAACGCCAGGCCGGGGAAACCAGCCGTGCCATATAGAAGACTCCCTCCTGCACCCTGCACGGGTGGAAAGTTCCGGATCAGAACCTCCGTGGGCCCGCAGCAGGCGAATCTTTCTGGCCCGGGGCCTCCCCGGAGCGTGGCCCACGAGCAGTGCGCTGTCCCCGGCTACCGGACCTCCGTGAGGCCCCGCTGAATCTTTTTATGGGCGCAAACGCTTTATCTCGGCGAGCTGAGCTCCAGGGGACACCGACCATAAAACCCACTATAACGTCCGAAATTCGAACGCCAGGCCGGGGAAACCAGCCGTGCCATATAGAAGACTCCCTCCTGCACCCTGCACGGGTGGAAAGTTCCGGATCAGAACCTCCGTGGGCCCGCAGCAGGCGAATCTTTCTGGCCCGGGGCCTCCCCGGAGCGTGGCCCACGAGCAGTGCGCTGTCCCCGGCTACCGGACCTCCGTGAGGCCCCGCTGAATCTTTTTATGGGCGCAAACGCTTTATCTCGGCGAGCTGAGCTCCAGGGGACACCGACCATAAAACCCACTATAACGTCCGAAATTCGAACGCCAGGCCGGGGAAACCAGGCTTGCCTTCAAGAAGACTCCCTCCTGCACCCTGCACGGGTGGAAAGTTCCGGATCAGAACCTCCGTGGGCCCGCAGCAGGCGAATCTTTCTGGCCCGGGGCCTCCCCGGAGCGTGGCCCACGAGCAGTGCGCTGTCCCCGGCTACCGGACCTCCGTGAGGCCCGCTGAATCTTTTTATGGGCGCAAACGCTTTATCTCGGCGAGCTGAGCTCCAGGGGACACCGACCATAAAACCCACTATAACGTCCGAAATTCGAACGCCAGGCCGGGGAAACCAGGCTTGCCTTCAAGAAGACTCCCTCCTGCACCCTGCACGGGTGGAAAGTTCCGGATCAGAACCTCCGTGGGCCCGCAGCAGGCGAATCTTTCTGGCCCGGGGCCTCCCCGGAGCGTGGCCCACGAGCAGTGCGCTGTCCCCGGCTACCGGACCTCCGTGAGGCCCCGCTGAATCTTTTTATGGGCGCAAACGCTTTATCTCGGCGAGCTGAGCTCCAGGGGACACCGACCATAAAACCCACTATAACGTCCGAAATTCGAACGCCAGGCCGGGGAAACCAGGCTTGCCTTCAAGAAGACTCCCTCCTGCACCCTGCACGGGTGGAAAGTTCCGGATCAGAACCTCCGTGGGCCCGCAGCAGGCGAATCTTTCTGGCCCGGGGCCTCCCCGGAGCGTGGCCCACGAGCAGTGCGCTGTCCCCGGCTACCGGACCTCCGTGAGGCCCCGCTGAATCTTTTTATGGGCGCAAACGCTTTATCTCGGCGAGCTGAGCTCCAGGGGACACCGACCATAAAACCCACTATAACGTCCGAAATTCGAACGCCAGGCCGGGGAAACCAGGCTTGCCTTCAAGAAGACTCCCTCCTGCACCCTGCACGGGTGGAAAGTTCCGGATCAGAACCTCCGTGGGCCCGCAGCAGGCGAATCTTTCTGGCCCGGGGCCTCCCCGGAGCGTGGCCCACGAGCACTGCGCTGTCCCTGGCTACCGGACCTCCGTGAGGCCCCGCTGAATCTTTTTATGGGCGCAAACGCTTTATCTCGGCGAGCTGAGCTCCAGGGGACACCGACCATAAAACCCACTATAACGTCCGAAATTCGAACGCCAGGCCGGGGAAACCAGGCTTGCCTTCAAGAAGACTCCCTCCTGCACCCTGCACGGGTGGAAAGTTCCGGATCAGAACCTCCGTGGGCCCGCAGCAGGCGAATCTTTCTGGCCCGGGGCCTCCCCGGAGCGTGGCCCACGAGCAGTGCGCTGTCCCCGGCTACCGGACCTCCGTGAGGCCCCGCTGAATCTTTTTATGGGCGCAAACGCTTTATCTCGGCGAGCTGAGCTCCAGGGGACACCGACCATAAAACCCACTATAACGTCCGAAATTCGAACGCCAGGCCGGGGAAACCAGCCGTGCCATATAGAAGACTCCCTCCTGCACCCTGCACGGGTGGAAAGTTCCGGATCAGAACCTCCGTGGGCCCGCAGCAGGCGAATCTTTCTGGCCCGGGGCCTCCCCGGAGCGTGGCCCACGAGCAGTGCGCTGTCCCCGGCTACCGGACCTCCGTGAGGCCCCGCTGAACCTTTTATGGGCGCAAACGCTCTATCTCGGCGAGCTGAGCTCCAGGGGACACCGACCATAAAACCCACTATAACGTCCGAAATTCGAACGCCAGGCCGGGGAAACCAGCCGTGCCATATAGAAGACTCCCTCCTGCACCCTGCACGGGTGGAAAGTTCCGGATCAGAACCTCCGTGGGCCCGCAGCAGGCGAATCTTTCTGGCCCGGGGCCTCCCCGGAGCGTGGCCCACGAGCAGTGCGCTGTCCCCGGCTACCGGACCTCCGTGAGGCCCCGCTGAATCTTTTTATGGGCGCAAACGCTTTATCTCGGCGAGCTGAGCTCCAGGGGACACCGACCATAAAACCCACTATAACGTCCGAAATTCGAACGCCAGGCCGGGGAAACCAGGCTTGCCTTCAAGAAGACTCCCTCCTGCACCCTGCACGGGTGGAAAGTTTTGGATCAGAACCTCCGTGGGCCCGCAGCAGGCGAATCTTTCTGGCCCGGGGCCTCCCCGGAGCGTGGCCCACGAGCAGTGCGCTGTCCCCGGCTACCGGACCTCCGTGAGGCCCCGCTGAACCTTTTATGGGCGCAAACGCTCTATCTCGGCGAGCTGAGCTCCAGGGGACACCGACCATAAAACCCACTATAACGTCCGAAATTCGAACGCCAGGCCGGGGAAACCAGCCGTGCCATATAGAAGA
Source organism: Nibea coibor (assembly GCA_023373845.1). Lineage (NCBI taxonomy): Eukaryota > Metazoa > Chordata > Actinopteri > Sciaenidae > Nibea > Nibea coibor. The sequence goes on from JALLKU010000196.1 coordinate 110,629, forward strand.
CTCCCTCCTGCACCCTGCACGGGTGGAAAGTTTTGGATCAGAACCTCCGTGGGCCCGCAGCAGGCGAATCTTTCTGGCCCGGGGCCTCCCCGGAGCGTGGCCCACGAGCAGTGCGCTGTCCCCGGCTACCGGACCTCCGTGAGGCCCCGCTGAACCTTTTATGGGCGCAAACGCTCTATCTCGGCGAGCTGAGCTCCAGGGGACACCGACCATAAAACCCACTATAACGTCCGAAATTCGAACGCCAGGCCGGGGAAACCAGCCGTGCCATATAGAAGACTCCCTCCTGCACCCTGCACGGGTGGAAAGTTCCGGATCAGAACCTCCGTGGGCCCGCAGCAGGCGAATCTTTCTGGCCCGGGGCCTCCCCGGAGCGTGGCTCACGAGCAGTGCGCTGTCCCCGGCTACCGGACCTCCGTGAGGCCCCGCTGAATCTTTTTATGGGCGCAAACGCTTTATCTCGGCGAGCTGAGCTCCAGGGGACACCGACCATAAAACCCACTATAACGTCCGAAATTCGAACGCCAGGCCGGGGAAACCAGCCGTGCCATATAGAAGACTCCCTCCTGCACCCTGCACGGGTGGAAAGTTCCGGATCAGAACCTCCGTGGGCCCGCAGCAGGCGAATCTTTCTGGCCCGGGGCCTCCCCGGAGCGTGGACCACGAGCAGTGCGCTGTCCCCGGCTACCGGACCTCCGTGAGGCCCCGCTGAATCTTTTTATGGGCGCAAACGCTTTATCTCGGCGAGCTGAGCTCCAGGGGACACCGACCATAAAACCCACTATAACGTCCGAAATTCGAACGCCAGGCCGGGGAAACCAGCCGTGCCATATAGAAGACTCCCTCCTGCACCCTGCACGGGTGGAAAGTTCCGGATCAGAACCTCCGTGGGCCCGCAGCAGGCGAATCTTTCTGGCCCGGGGCCTCCCCGGAGCGTGGCCCACGAGCAGTGCGCTGTCCCCGGCTACCGGACCTCCGTGAGGCCCCGCTGAATCTTTTTATGGGCGCAAACGCTTTATCTCGGCGAGCTGAGCTCCAGGGGACACCGACCATAAAACCCACTATAACGTCCGAAATTCGAACGCCAGGCCGGGGAAACCAGGCTTGCCTTCAAGAAGACTCCCTCCTGCACCCTGCACGGGTGGAAAGTTCCGGATCAGAACCTCCGTGGGCCCGCAGCAGGCGAATCTTTCTGGCCCGGGGCCTCCCCGGAGCGTGGAACACGAGCAGTGCGCTGTCCCCGGCTACCGGACCTCCGTGAGGCCCCGCTGAATCTTTTTATGGGCGCAAACGCTTTATCTCGGCGAGCTGAGCTCCAGGGGACACCGACCATAAAACCCACTATAACGTCCGAAATTCGAACGCCAGGCCGGGGAAACCAGCCGTGCCATATAGAAGACTCCCTCCTGCACCCTGCACGGGTGGAAAGTTCCGGATCAGAACCTCCGTGGGCCCGCAGCAGGCGAATCTTTCTGGCCCGGGGCCTCCCCGGAGCGTGGCCCACGAGCAGTGCGCTGTCCCCGGCTACCGGACCTCCGTGAGGCCCCGCTGAATCTTTTTATGGGCGCAAACGCTTTATCTCGGCGAGCTGAGCTCCAGGGGACACCGACCATAAAACCCACTATAACGTCCGAAATTCGAACGCCAGGCCGGGGAAACCAGGCTTGCCTTCAAGAAGACTCCCTCCTGCACCCTGCACGGGTGGAAAGTTCCGGATCAGAACCTCCGTGGGCCCGCAGCAGGCGAATCTTTCTGGCCCGGGGCCTCCCCGGAGCGTGGCCCACGAGCAGTGCGCTGTCCCCGGCTACCGGACCTCCGTGAGGCCCCGCTGAACCTTTTATGGGCGCAAACGCTCTATCTCGGCGAGCTGAGCTCCAGGGGACACCGACCATAAAACCCACTATAACGTCCGAAATTCGAACGCCAGGCCGGGGAAACCAGCCGTGCCATATAGAAGACTCCCTCCTGCACCCTGCACGGGTGGAAAGTTCCGGATCAGAACCTCCGTGGGCCCGCAGCAGGCGAATCTTTCTGGCCCGGGGCCTCCCCGGAGCGTGGCCCACGAGCAGTGCGCTGTCCCCGGCTACCGGACCTCCGTGAGGCCCCGCTGAATCTTTTTATGGGCGCAAACGCTTTATCTCGGCGAGCTGAGCTCCAGGGGACACCGACCATAAAACCCACTATAACGTCCGAAATTCGAACGCCAGGCCGGGGAAACCAGGCTTGCCTTCAAGAAGACTCCCTCCTGCACCCTGCACGGGTGGAAAGTTCCGGATCAGAACCTCCGTGGGCCCGCAGCAGGCGAATCTTTCTGGCCCGGGGCCTCCCCGGAGCGTGGCCCACGAGCAGTGCGCTGTCCCCGGCTACCGGACCTCCGTGAGGCCCCGCTGAACCTTTTATGGGCGCAAACGCTCTATCTCGGCGAGCTGAGCTCCAGGGGACACCGACCATAAAACCCACTATAACGTCCGAAATTCGAACGCCAGGCCGGGGAAACCAGCCGTGCCATATAGAAGACTCCCTCCTGCACCCTGCACGGGTGGAAAGTTCCGGATCAGAACCTCCGTGGGCCCGCAGCAGGCGAATCTTTCTGGCCCGGGGCCTCCCCGGAGCGTGGCCCACGAGCAGTGCGCTGTCCCCGGCTACCGGACCTCCGTGAGGCCCCGCTGAATCTTTTTATGGGCGCAAACGCTTTATCTCGGCGAGCTGAGCTCCAGGGGACACCGACCATAAAACCCACTATAACGTCCGAAATTCGAACGCCAGGCCGGGGAAACCAGGCTTGCCTTCAAGAAGACTCCCTCCTGCACCCTGCACGGGTGGAAAGTTCCGGATCAGAACCTCCGTGGGCCCGCAGCAGGCGAATCTTTCTGGCCCGGGGCCTCCCCGGAGCGTGGATCACGAGCAGTGCGCTGTCCCCGGCTACCGGACCTCCGTGAGGCCCCGCTGAATCTTTTTATGGGCGCAAACGCTTTATCTCGGCGAGCTGAGCTCCAGGGGACACCGACCATAAAACCCACTATAACGTCCGAAATTCGAACGCCAGGCCGGGGAAACCAGCCGTGCCATATAGAAGACTCCCTCCTGCACCCTGCACGGGTGGAAAGTTCCGGATCAGAACCTCCGTGGGCCCGCAGCAGGCGAATCTTTCTGGCCCGGGGCCTCCCCGGAGCGTGGCCCACGAGCAGTGCGCTGTCCCCGTCTACCGGACCTCCGTGAGGACCCGCTGAATCTTTTTATGGGCGCAAACGCTTTATCTCGGCGAGCTGAGCTCCAGGGGACACCGACCATAAAACCCACTATAACGTCCGAAATTCGAACGCCAGGCCGGGGAAACCAGGCTTGCCTTCAAGAAGACTCCCTCCTGCACCCTGCACGGGTGTTAAGTTCCGGATCAGAACCTCCGTGGGCCCGCAGCAGGCGAATCTTTCTGGCCCGGGGCCTCCCCGGAGCGTGGCCCACGAGCAGTGCGCTGTCCCCGGCTACCGGACCTCCGTGAGGCCCCGCTGAATCTTTTTATGGGCGCAAACGCTTTATCTCGGCGAGCTGAGCTCCAGGGGACACCGACCATAAAACCCACTATAACGTCCGAAATTCGAACGCCAGGCCGGGGAAACCAGGCTTGCCTTCAAGAAGACTCCCTCCTGCACCCTGCACGGGTGGAAAGTTCCGGATCAGAACCTCCGTGGGCCCGCAGCAGGCGAATCTTTCTGGCCCGGGGCCTCCCCGGAGCGTGGCCCACGAGCAGTGCGCTGTCCCCGGCTACCGGACCTCCGTGAGGCCCCGCTGAACCTTTTATGGGCGCAAACGCTCTATCTCGGCGAGCTGAGCTCCAGGGGACACCGACCATAAAACCCACTATAACGTCCGAAATTCGAACGCCAGGCCGGGGAAACCAGCCGTGCCATATAGAAGACTCCCTCCTGCACCCTGCACGGGTGGAAAGTTCCGGATCAGAACCTCCGTGGGCCCGCAGCAGGCGAATCTTTCTGGCCCGGGGCCTCCCCGGAGCGTGGCCCACGAGCAGTGCGCTGTCCCCGGCTACCGGACCTCCGTGAGGCCCCGCTGAATCTTTTTATGGGCGCAAACGCTTTATCTCGGCGAGCTGAGCTCCAGGGGACACCGACCATAAAACCCACTATAACGTCCGAAATTCGAACGCCAGGCCGGGGAAACCAGGCTTGCCTTCAAGAAGACTCCCTCCTGCACCCTGCACGGGTGGAAAGTTCCGGATCAGAACCTCCGTGGGCCCGCAGCAGGCGAATCTTTTTGGCCCGGGGCCTCCCCGGAGCGTGGCCCACGAGCAGTGCGCTGTCCCCGGCTACCGGACCTCCGTGAGGCCCCGCTGAACCTTTTATGGGCGCAAACGCTCTATCTCGGCGAGCTGAGCTCCAGGGGACACCGACCATAAAACCCACTATAACGTCCGAAATTCGAACGCCAGGCCGGGGAAACCAGCCGTGCCATATAGAAGACTCCCTCCTGCACCCTGCACGGGTGGAAAGTTCCGGATCAGAACCTCCGTGGGCCCGCAGCAGGCGAATCTTTCTGGCCCGGGGCCTCCCCGGAGCGTGGCCCACGAGCAGTGCGCTGTCCCCGGCTACCGGACCTCCGTGAGGCCCCGCTGAATCTTTTTATGGGCGCAAACGCTTTATCTCGGCGAGCTGAGCTCCAGGGGACACCGACCATAAAACCCACTATAACGTCCGAAATTCGAACGCCAGGCCGGGGAAACCAGGCTTGCCTTCAAGAAGACACCCTCCTGCACCCTGCACGGGTGGAAAGTTTTGGATCAGAACCTCCGTGGGCCCGCAGCAGGCGAATCTTTCTGGCCCGGGGCCTCCCCGGAGCGTGGCCCACGAGCAGTGCGCTGTCCCCGGCTACCGGACCTCCGTGAGGCCCCGCTGAACCTTTTATGGGCGCAAACGCTCTATCTCGGCGAGCTGAGCTCCAGGGGACACCGACCATAAAACCCACTATAACGTCCGAAATTCGAACGCCAGGCCGGGGAAACCAGGCTTGCCTTCAAGAAGACTCCCTCCTGCACCCTGCACGGGTGGAAAGTTCCGGATCAGAACCTCCGTGGGCCCGCAGCAGGCGAATCTTTCTGGCCCGGGGCCTCCCCGGAGCGTGGCCCACGAGCAGTGCGCTGTCCCCGGCTACCGGACCTCCGTGAGGCCCCGCTGAACCTTTTATGGGCGCAAACGCTCTATCTCGGCGAGCTGAGCTCCAGGGGACACCGACCATAAAACCCACTATAACGTCCGAAATTCGAACGCCAGGCCGGGGAAACCAGCCGTGCCATATAGAAGACTCCCTCCTGCACCCTGCACGGGTGGAAAGTTCCGGATCAGAACCTCCGTGGGCCCGCAGCAGGCGAATCTTTCTGGCCCGGGGCCTCCCCGGAGCGTGGCCCACGAGCAGTGCGCTGTCCCCGGCTACCGGACCTCCGTGAGGCCCCGCTGAATCTTTTTATGGGCGCAAACGCTTTATCTCGGCGAGCTGAGCTCCAGGGGACACCGACCATAAAACCCACTATAACGTCCGAAATTCGAACGCCAGGCCGGGGAAACCAGCCGTGCCATATAGAAGACTCCCTCCTGCACCCTGCACGGGTGGAAAGTTCCGGATCAGAACCTCCGTGGGCCCGCAGCAGGCGAATCTTTCTGGCCCGGGGCCTCCCCGGAGCGTGGACCACGAGCAGTGCGCTGTCCCCGGCTACCGGACCTCCGTGAGGCCCCGCTGAATCTTTTTATGGGCGCAAACGCTTTATCTCGGCGAGCTGAGCTCCAGGGGACACCGACCATAAAACCCACTATAACGTCCGAAATTCGAACGCCAGGCCGGGGAAACCAGGCTTGCCTTCAAGAAGACTCCCTCCTGCACCCTGCACGGGTGTTAAGTTCCGGATCAGAACCTCCGTGGGCCCGCAGCAGGCGAATCTTTCTGGCCCGGGGCCTCCCCGGAGCGTGGCCCACGAGCAGTGCGCTGTCCCCGGCTACCGGACCTCCGTGAGGCCCCGCTGAATCTTTTTATGGGCGCAAACGCTTTATCTCGGCGAGCTGAGCTCCAGGGGACACCGACCATAAAACCCACTATAACGTCCGAAATTCGAACGCCAGGCCGGGGAAACCAGGCTTGCCTTCAAGAAGACTCCCTCCTGCACCCTGCACGGGTGGAAAGTTCCGGATCAGAACCTCCGTGGGCCCGCAGCAGGCGAATCTTTCTGGCCCGGGGCCTCCCCGGAGCGTGGCCCACGAGCAGTGCGCTGTCCCCGGCTACCGGACCTCCGTGAGGCCCCGCTGAACCTTTTATGGGCGCAAACGCTCTATCTCGGCGAGCTGAGCTCCAGGGGACACCGACCATAAAACCCACTATAACGTCCGAAATTCGAACGCCAGGCCGGGGAAACCAGCCGTGCCATATAGAAGACTCCCTCCTGCACCCTGCACGGGTGGAAAGTTCCGGATCAGAACCTCCGTGGGCCCGCAGCAGGCGAATCTTTCTGGCCCGGGGCCTCCCCGGAGCGTGGCCCACGAGCAGTGCGCTGTCCCCGGCTACCGGACCTCCGTGAGGCCCCGCTGAATCTTTTTATGGGCGCAAACGCTTTATCTCGGCGAGCTGAGCTCCAGGGGACACCGACCATAAAACCCACTATAACGTCCGAAATTCGAACGCCAGGCCGGGGAAACCAGGCTTGCCTTCAAGAAGACTCCCTCCTGCACCCTGCACGGGTGGAAAGTTCCGGATCAGAACCTCCGTGGGCCCGCAGCAGGCGAATCTTTCTGGCCCGGGGCCTCCCCGGAGCGTGGCCCACGAGCAGTGCGCTGTCCCCGGCTACCGGACCTCCGTGAGGCCCCGCTGAATCTTTTTATGGGCGCAAACGCTTTATCTCGGCGAGCTGAGCTCCAGGGGACACCGACCATAAAACCCACTATAACGTCCGAAATTCGAACGCCAGGCCGGGGAAACCAGCCGTGCCATATAGAAGACTCCCTCCTGCACCCTGCACGGGTGGAAAGTTCCGGATCAGAACCTCCGTGGGCCCGCAGCAGGCGAATCTTTCTGGCCCGGGGCCTCCCCGGAGCGTGGCCCACGAGCAGTGCGCTGTCCCCGGCTACCGGACCTCCGTGAGGCCCCGCTGAACCTTTTATGGGCGCAAACGCTCTATCTCGGCGAGCTGAGCTCCAGGGGACACCGACCATAAAACCCACTATAACGTCCGAAATTCGAACGCCAGGCCGGGGAAACCAGCCGTGCCATATAGAAGACTCCCTCCTGCACCCTGCACGGGTGGAAAGTTCCGGATCAGAACCTCCGTGGGCCCGCAGCAGGCGAATCTTTCTGGCCCGGGGCCTCCCCGGAGCGTGGCCCACGAGCAGTGCGCTGTCCCCGGCTACCGGACCACCGTGAGGCCCCGCTGAATCTTTTTATGGGCGCAAACGCTTTATCTCGGCGAGCTGAGCTCCAGGGGACACCGACCATAAAACCCACTATAACGTCCGAAATTCGAACGCCAGGCCGGGGAAACCAGGCTTGCCTTCAAGAAGACTCCCTCCTGCACCCTGCACGGGTGGAAAGTTCCGGATCAGAACCTCCGTGGGCCCGCAGCAGGCGAATCTTTCTGGCCCGGGGCCTCCCCGGAGCGTGGACCACGAGCAGTGCGCTGTCCCCGTCTACCGGACCTCCGTGAGGCCCCGCTGAACCTTTTATGGGCGCAAACGCTCTATCTCGGCGAGCTGAGCTCCAGGGGACACCGACCATAAAACCCACTATAACGTCCGAAATTCGAACGCCAGGCCGGGGAAACCAGCCGTGCCATATAGAAGACTCCCTCCTGCACCCTGCACGGGTGGAAAGTTCCGGATCAGAACCTCCGTGGGCCCGCAGCAGGCGAATCTTTCTGGCCCGGGGCCTCCCCGGAGCGTGGCCCACGAGCAGTGCGCTGTCCCCGGCTACCGGACCTCCGTGAGGCCCCGCTGAATCTTTTTATGGGCGCAAACGCTTTATCTCGGCGAGCTGAGCTCCAGGGGACACCGACCATAAAACCCACTATAACGTCCGAAATTCGAACGCCAGGCCGGGGAAACCAGGCTTGCCTTCAAGAAGACTCCCTCCTGCACCCTGCACGGGTGGAAAGTTCCGGATCAGAACCTCCGTGGGCCCGCAGCAGGCGAATCTTTCTGGCCCGGGGCCTCCCCGGAGCGTGGCCCACGAGCAGTGCGCTGTCCCCGGCTACCGGACCTCCGTGAGGCCCCGCTGAACCTTTTATGGGCGCAAACGCTCTATCTCGGCGAGCTGAGCTCCAGGGGACACCGACCATAAAACCCACTATAACGTCCGAAATTCGAACGCCAGGCCGGGGAAACCAGCCGTGCCATATAGAAGACTCCCTCCTGCACCCTGCACGGGTGGAAAGTTCCGGATCAGAACCTCCGTGGGCCCGCAGCAGGCGAATCTTTCTGGCCCGGGGCCTCCCCGGAGCGTGGCCCACGAGCAGTGCGCTGTCCCCGGCTACCGGACCTCCGTGAGGCCCCGCTGAATCTTTTTATGGGCGCAAACGCTTTATCTCGGCGAGCTGAGCTCCAGGGGACACCGACCATAAAACCCACTATAACGTCCGAAATTCGAACGCCAGGCCGGGGAAACCAGGCTTGCCTTCAAGAAGACTCCCTCCTGCACCCTGCACGGGTGGAAAGTTTTGGATCAGAACCTCCGTGGGCCCGCAGCAGGCGAATCTTTCTGGCCCGGGGCCTCCCCGGAGCGTGGCCCACGAGCAGTGCGCTGTCCCCGGCTACCGGACCTCCGTGAGGCCCCGCTGAACCTTTTATGGGCGCAAACACTCTATCTCGGCGAGCTGAGCTCCAGGGGACACCGACCATAAAACCCACTATAACGTCCGAAATTCGAACGCCAGGCCGGGGAAACCAGCCGTGCCATATAGAAGACTCCCTCCTGCACCCTGCACGGGTGGAAAGTTTTGGATCAGAACCTCCGTGGGCCCGCAGCAGGCGAATCTTTCTGGCCCGGGGCCTCCCCGGAGCGTGGCCCACGAGCAGTGCGCTGTCCCCGGCTACCGGACCTCCGTGAGGCCCCGCTGAACCTTTTATGGGCGCAAACGCTCTATCTCGGCGAGCTGAGCTCCAGGGGACACCGACCATAAAACCCACTATAACGTCCGAAATTCGAACGCCAGGCCGGGGAAACCAGCCGTGCCATATAGAAGACTCCCTCCTGCACCCTGCACGGGTGGAAAGTTCCGGATCAGAACCTCCGTGGGCCCGCAGCAGGCGAATCTTTCTGGCCCGGGGCCTCCCCGGAGCGTGGCCCACGAGCAGTGCGCTGTCCCCGGCTACCGGACCTCCGTGAGGCCCCGCTGAATCTTTTTATGGGCGCAAACGCTTTATCTCGGCGAGCTGAGCTCCAGGGGACACCGACCATAAAACCCACTATAACGTCCGAAATTCGAACGCCAGGCCGGGGAAACCAGGCTTGCCTTCAAGAAGACTCCCTCCTGCACCCTGCACGGGTGGAAAGTTCCGGATCAGAACCTCCGTGGGCCCGCAGCAGGCGAATCTTTCTGGCCCGGGGCCTCCCCGGAGCGTGGCCCACGAGCAGTGCGCTGTCCCCGGCTACCGGACCTCCGTGAGGCCCCGCTGAACCTTTTATGGGCGCAAACGCTCTATCTCGGCGAGCTGAGCTCCAGGGGACACCGACCATAAAACCCACTATAACGTCCGAAATTCGAACGCCAGGCCGGGGAAACCAGCCGTGCCATATAGAAGACTCCCTCCTGCACCCTGCACGGGTGGAAAGTTCCGGATCAGAACCTCCGTGGGCCCGCAGCAGGCGAATCTTTCTGGCCCGGGGCCTCCCCGGAGCGTGGCCCACGAGCAGTGCGCTGTCCCCGGCTACCGGACCTCCGTGAGGCCCCGCTGAATCTTTTTATGGGCGCAAACGCTTTATCTCGGCGAGCTGAGCTCCAGGGGACACCGACCATAAAACCCACTATAACGTCCGAAATTCGAACGCCAGGCCGGGGAAACCAGGCTTGCCTTCAAGAAGACTCCCTCCTGCACCCTGCACGGGTGGAAAGTTTTGGATCAGAACCTCCGTGGGCCCGCAGCAGGCGAATCTTTCTGGCCCGGGGCCTCCCCGGAGCGTGGCCCACGAGCAGTGCGCTGTCCCCGGCTACCGGACCTCCGTGAGGCCCCGCTGAACCTTTTATGGGCGCAAACGCTCTATCTCGGCGAGCTGAGCTCCAGGGGACACCGACCATAAAACCCACTATAACGTCCGAAATTCGAACGCCAGGCCGGGGAAACCAGCCGTGCCATATAGAAGACTCCCTCCTGCACCCTGCACGGGTGGAAAGTTTTGGATCAGAACCTCCGTGGGCCCGCAGCAGGCGAATCTTTCTGGCCCGGGGCCTCCCCGGAGCGTGGCCCACGAGCAGTGCGCTGTCCCCGGCTACCGGACCTCCGTGAGGCCCCGCTGAACCTTTTATGGGCGCAAACGCTCTATCTCGGCGAGCTGAGCTCCAGGGGACACCGACCATAAAACCCACTATAACGTCCGAAATTCGAACGCCAGGCCGGGGAAACCAGCCGTGCCATATAGAAGACTCCCTCCTGCACCCTGCACGGGTGGAAAGTTCCGGATCAGAACCTCCGTGGGCCCGCAGCAGGCGAATCTTTCTGGCCCGGGGCCTCCCCGGAGCGTGGCCCACGAGCAGTGCGCTGTCCCCGTCTACCGGACCTCCGTGAGGCCCCGCTGAATCTTTTTATGGGCGCAAACGCTTTATCTCGGCGAGCTGAGCTCCAGGGGACACCGACCATAAAACCCACTATAACGTCCGAAATTCGAACGCCAGGCCGGGGAAACCAGGCTTGCCTTCAAGAAGACTCCCTCCTGCACCCTGCACGGGTGGAAAGTTCCGGATCAGAACCTCCGTGGGCCCGCAGCAGGCGAATCTTTCTGGCCCGGGGCCTCCCCGGAGCGTGGCCCACGAGCAGTGCGCTGTCCCCGGCTACCGGACCTCCGTGAGGCCCCGCTGAACCTTTTTATGGGCGCAAACGCTTTATCTCGGCGAGCTGAGCTCCAGGGGACACCGACCATAAAACCCACTATAACGTCCGAAATTCGAACGCCAGGCCGGGGAAACCAGGCTTGCCTTCAAGAAGACTCCCTCCTGCACCCTGCACGGGTGGAAAGTTCCGGATCAGAACCTCCGTGGGCCCGCAGCAGGCGAATCTTTCTGGCCCGGGGCCTCCCCGGAGCGTGGCCCACGAGCAGTGCGCTGTCCCCGGCTACCGGACCTCCGTGAGGCCCCGCTGAACCTTTTATGGGCGCAAACGCTCTATCTCGGCGAGCTGAGCTCCAGGGGACACCGACCATAAAACCCACTATAACGTCCGAAATTCGAACGCCAGGCCGGGGAAACCAGCCGTGCCATATAGAAGACTCCCTCCTGCACCCTGCACGGGTGGAAAGTTCCGGATCAGAACCTCCGTGGGCCCGCAGCAGGCGAATCTTTCTGGCCCGGGGCCTCCCCGGAGCGTGGCCCACGAGCAGTGCGCTGTCCCCGGCTACCGGACCTCCGTGAGGCCCCGCTGAATCTTTTTATGGGCGCAAACGCTTTATCTCGGCGAGCTGAGCTCCAGGGGACACCGACCATAAAACCCACTATAACGTCCGAAATTCGAACGCCAGGCCGGGGAAACCAGCCGTGCCATATAGAAGACTCCCTCCTGCACCCTGCACGGGTGGAAAGTTCCGGATCAGAACCTCCGTGGGCCCGCAGCAGGCGAATCTTTCTGGCCCGGGGCCTCCCCGGAGCGTGGACCACGAGCAGTGCGCTGTCCCCGGCTACCGGACCTCCGTGAGGCCCCGCTGAATCTTTTTATGGGCGCAAACGCTTTATCTCGGCGAGCTGAGCTCCAGGGGACACCGACCATAAAACCCACTATAACGTCCGAAATTCGAACGCCAGGCCGGGGAAACCAGGCTTGCCTTCAAGAAGACTCCCTCCTGCACCCTGCACGGGTGTTAAGTTCCGGATCAGAACCTCCGTGGGCCCGCAGCAGGCGAATCTTTCTGGCCCGGGGCCTCCCCGGAGCGTGGCCCACGAGCAGTGCGCTGTCCCCGGCTACCGGACCTCCGTGAGGCCCCGCTGAATCTTTTTATGGGCGCAAACGCTTTATCTCGGCGAGCTGAGCTCCAGGGGACACCGACCATAAAACCCACTATAACGTCCGAAATTCGAACGCCAGGCCGGGGAAACCAGGCTTGCCTTCAAGAAGACTCCCTCCTGCACCCTGCACGGGTGGAAAGTTCCGGATCAGAACCTCCGTGGGCCCGCAGCAGGCGAATCTTTCTGGCCCGGGGCCTCCCCGGAGCGTGGCCCACGAGCAGTGCGCTGTCCCCGGCTACCGGACCTCCGTGAGGCCCCGCTGAACCTTTTATGGGCGCAAACGCTCTATCTCGGCGAGCTGAGCTCCAGGGGACACCGACCATAAAACCCACTATAACGTCCGAAATTCGAACGCCAGGCCGGGGAAACCAGCCGTGCCATATAGAAGACTCCCTCCTGCACCCTGCACGGGTGGAAAGTTCCGGATCAGAACCTCCGTGGGCCCGCAGCAGGCGAATCTTTCTGGCCCGGGGCCTCCCCGGAGCGTGGCCCACGAGCAGTGCGCTGTCCCCGGCTACCGGACCTCCGTGAGGCCCCGCTGAATCTTTTTATGGGCGCAAACGCTTTATCTCGGCGAGCTGAGCTCCAGGGGACACCGACCATAAAACCCACTATAACGTCCGAAATTCGAACGCCAGGCCGGGGAAACCAGGCTTGCCTTCAAGAAGACTCCCTCCTGCACCCTGCACGGGTGGAAAGTTCCGGATCAGAACCTCCGTGGGCCCGCAGCAGGCGAATCTTTCTGGCCCGGGGCCTCCCCGGAGCGTGGCCCACGAGCAGTGCGCTGTCCCCGGCTACCGGACCTCCGTGAGGCCCCGCTGAACCTTTTATGGGCGCAAACGCTCTATCTCGGCGAGCTGAGCTCCAGGGGACACCGACCATAAAACCCACTATAACGTCCGAAATTCGAACGCCAGGCCGGGGAAACCAGCCGTGCCATATAGAAGACTCCCTCCTGCACCCTGCACGGGTGGAAAGTTCCGGATCAGAACCTCCGTGGGCCCGCAGCAGGCGAATCTTTCTGGCCCGGGGCCTCCCCGGAGCGTGGTCCACGAGCAGTGCGCTGTCCCCGGCTACCGGACCTCCGTGAGGCCCCGCTGAATCTTTTTATGGGCGCAAACGCTTTATCTCGGCGAGCTGAGCTCCAGGGGACACCGACCATAAAACCCACTATAACGTCCGAAATTCGAACGCCAGGCCGGGGAAACCAGCCGTGCCATATAGAAGACTCCCTCCTGCACCCTGCACGGGTGGAAAGTTTTGGATCAGAACCTCCGTGGGCCCGCAGCAGGCGAATCTTTCTGGCCCGGGGCCTCCCCGGAGCGTGGCCCACGAGCAGTGCGCTGTCCCCGGCTACCGGACCTCCGTGAGGCCCCGCTGAACCTTTTATGGGCGCAAACGCTTTATCTCGGCGAGTACATAATAATCTAACCCACATTGTTCTGTACATGTGACGTCCTGGGAGAGGGATCCCTCCTCTGTGGCTCTTCCTGATGTATCTGTTATAAAAATTAGGATTATACTGGGGTTTTCAGATGTTTTAACTCATATAATGTGTTAATCTTGGTTTTTCATGTCTCGAGCACCAGTGGCATCATTAGGCCTGTTTTAGTGGGGCTGAAGCCTAGCTAGTCTTTTTGCTAACAAGACAAGTAACATGTTTGTGCTATTAGAGAGAGAGTTATACTGTATAAACTCGCCACAGGAATGAGAAAACGTTATAATTATTAAATAAACTTGAGTTAATCTTGATAACGCCGCTATCATTAAAATAATATCACGGGATTTTCTGCCCTCTTGTGGTCACACAGAGAATTTCACCGCTCCCCTAGTGTCTAGGTAGACACAGTTACACTGCAACGCTTTCCGGTTGGCGCTTTCAAATTAAAAATGCAATAAATCGTGATTAAATCTGGTTAAGGACAGCCACAGCTATTATGATCATGTTTTTCTGTCGAGGACACGTCCTTCACTGTGAAACACTGTTAACGGTCTCTTGGTGCCATCTTGTGGACAAACAGAAAACTACAACAACAGAGGGAAGGCAGAAAACATGCGGCTGCCGAAAGTTGACTGACTTCATGCTAATGTTCGTCACTAAAACTTGGGAACCATTGCTGCTGTCTTCATCTCACTCGGGAGGCCGTCTTCACAGGAAGTTTCATATTTTTGTTTAGCCACAAAACGAAGACGTGAGAATCGAACACACTTTATTGATGACTGTCTTTGATAACCTTTTTGCTGGCTTGACAAGTAATATGTAAGTTTGTGCTATTAGAAGAAAAATAATACACAACACAACACAATTATAAACTGTATAAAGTCTCCACAGGATTGTGTTAATATTGGCAAAGCCGCTATCATTAAAATAATAATCACAGGATTTTCTGCCCTCTTGTGGTCACACAGAGAATTACACTGATCCACTAGTGTCAAGGTAGACACAATTACATGGCAACAGTTTCCAGTTGGCACTTTCAAATTAAAACTACAATTCAATATGAAGCAGCCAGCATATCAGTTAAAATAAATAATCATAAAACCCCTAGTTCAGAATGCAGAACCACATACTGAAAACTAATAAATTATTTCTCAGTGAAATTTTGTGCTCACATGCTACGATCACTCACATCCTGTGCATCTCCTTGGGGGTAAGCCCCCCCTTGTCCTTAAAGCCTAGTGACTTCCCTTATTTGCTGTGTGTTTTGCTGAGTCTGGCAGGGAGAGATAGCTATAAATGAATAGTTCAAGGACAGGAGAGACAGATTAGAGAAGTATCATTTGGATAAGGAATGCCCTGCTCATTACTGAGCAGGAAACCAAAAAAGGACATTATGATATTACCCGTATCAAATCAAATTCAAATCAAATTTTATTTGTATAGCCCAAAGTCACAAAACACATTTTGCCTCAGAGGGCTTTACAATCTGTACAGGGAGTGACACCCTCTGTCCTTAGACCCTCGGTTCGAGTGAGGAAAAACTTGCCCACAAAAAACCCTTTTAACAGGGAAAAAAAAAATGTGGAAGAAACCTCAGGAAGAGCCACAGAGGAGGGATCCCTCTTCCAGGACGGACAGACGTGCAATGGATGTCACATGTACAGAACAATCAACACAAACATATTGTACAATTACAATGAATTACAATAAATGGTGAGGTGATTGCAGTAGCAGTGCTCATGTCTTGAGCACTTCCCTTATTTGCTGTGTGTTTTGCTGAGTCTGGCGGGGAGAGATAGCTATAAATGAATAGTTCAAGGACAGGAGAGACAGATTAGAGAAGTATCATTTGGATAAGGAATGCCCTGCTCATTACTGAGCAGGAAACCAAAAAAGGACATTATGATATTACACGTATCAGCGGGGAGCTCGTTAAAAACCAACTGTTAGAGCTCCTCTCCTTTTCTCTGTAACCCCTTTTGTGTGTTGCACTGTTAAACGCTCCTTCTTGTACAAGAATAATAAATTCAACTTTGAGGTTGTTAAAACCCCGTTTTGCCGTAGGCCAGGACCAGCCAGGACCCAGAGGCGAGGATGGAGAGCGGGAGGAGGCGAAGGAGCGGAGCCCGGGCTGGACAGGAAAGAAAAGGATCGTGCCGCATGACTAACTCCAGACGCAGGTCATGTGGACACACACACACACGCAGACACATACACAAATAGATGACACCACAGACACAAACACAGCAACAGATGATGAGGTAGCTGAGATTCTATTGTTACAAACAGAGATTTTACTATCACAGGAAGGAAGTAAGCCATGGATAAAATTAGAGGTGCAAGGGAAAGCAATAACTTTCTTGTGTGACACTGGAGCCTGTAGAACAGTCGTGCGATATAGCGAAACAGGAACAAAATTTCCTTTGCAGCCGAATAGCGGTTTAAGAGTTAGATCAGCCACAGGGCATGTAACTATTGAACCTTTAACCAAGCCACAGAAAATAAGCGATCCTAAAACAAAGAAAAGCAGACTAGCCTCAGTGCTGTGTCCCGTTAACCTCTTAGGGAGAGATTGAATGACGAAATTAGGGATAGCAGTGATACCAGACCAATATGGTTCTGGTATGAAAGCGTGCCGTGTAAATCTAAAAACAGCAGACAGTGATGACGAGGACGAAAAGAAACGTTTGTGCATGAAGGACTAACACTAAATTACTGGTGCAGTTTAGATAGATAATTCAAACAGGACCAAGTAGCGCAACTCAAGATTTAATGAAATTGGTAAAAACCTGCATTCCTTCCTGCAGATATAGAGAAAAAAGTTGAAACACACACACCCGAACAGTTACATTGCACATTGTACTTTAGAAACAAGCGCGGACGAGACAAAGAATATCATGATCAATTCTTTAAAGAGCCCAGCTGTAAAGTAACTCTCACTGAGCTATACTGGGACAAAAAAGGAAATTGTGCTTGTGCGTTGAGCCTCAAGGAACCAGAGATGAAACTGTTTAGAGGAGACCTCATACCACACATTTCATGTTCACAACCGATCAATTCACACTGTAAGGATTTGGGTGGGTTTATCTCAAAAATAAAAAGATCGAAGTGGGAGGGAAAGTGCTATTTTCACCCAAAAAACTGGGTCACACAAGCAGTCAAGGCTGTTCATCTCAGTGGAGAAACTAGCCTAGACGCTATTACCGATTGATACACTCTAACTGCTGAAGAAGAGTTACCAAAAAGCTCGTACAGGCCGTAAAATATATACAGCATATGGGTTCCGAAATTACGCGAGAAATCATGTCTAGTGTGTGGAAAACAAAATGTCCAAGGTAGAATAAGAATAAGAATAAGACCAAGACCAGGTAAAATGCCTAATGCTCACTATCCATTTCATACGATATGTATGGATTTCATTGAATTAAATAAATGTGAAAATAAAAAGTATTGTCTAGTGATCATAGACTTATATTCAAAATGGATTGAAGTTATTTCCAACCACACAAAATGATGCAATAACAGTAGCTAAAGCTCTAGCAACACATATTGCACCAAGATTTGGTTTTCCAGAAATCATATATAGTGATAATGGACCACATTTCAGAAATGATGTAGTTGCTAAATTGAGTGAACTGTTTTCTGTTAAAATGAAATATCATTGTTCTTATCATCCACAATCAGCAGGACTAGTGGAGAGAGCGAACGGCACACTCAAGGCTAAACTTAGGAAAGCCATGGACAAGACAGGGAAAGGATGGGTGACTTGTTTGCCAGCAGTAATGCTGAGTCTTCATACACAACCTAATAATACAGGACTGTCGCCTTTTGAAATTTTGTATAGCAGACCTTACAGAGTACCTTTGATTAACTTCAAGGGAGATGACACAGAATTGACAGAAACAACTGTAGATTATATGAGCAAAATGTTGAAGAACAAAGAAACTATGTCTGAGGTTCTCTCACCCACAGAGCAGCCGGTCCTTGACCTGTGAAGCCAGGAGAATGGATATTTACCGTATATTTACCAAAACGCTCAAACGGAAAAACTGGAGTTCTCCAAGGTGGGAAGGTCCATTTCAAGTACTACTCGCAACACCCACAGCAGTACGCATAGCGGAGAGAACAACGTGGATACACATTGCAAACGAGCACCGATACCTATAGGTAAGTGATAAATAAAATAGCCAAACAGATGAAGGCTAGAAACCGGAAACCTGGCAGCAGGATTTGAATCATTCTTTACCTGGTGGGTTACAATAAATAAAAATGTGGATGCTGTTGTATTCCATGTATGAGAGAATTGATACTAAGATTGATTACCACTGCACTAACGAAACAACCATTGCTCTGTCAGCCTGTCTCCACAGTTGAGGAGTTCGGGAGAGATGAGATGACTTTAGAGGACAGGTTGTGATGAGGTACGGGAATGAGGACGAGTATGAAGAATGTGTTCAGCTCGAACGAGTAGAAGAGTCCACCTACGTGCCAATGAGTGGAGAAGTACCTGAAAATGACGCACTTGTTTAGTCTTTTTTTCCACAGCACAATGAAGAACCTATAGAAAAGAAAGGAAGTTATAGCGTTCTGGTATAATGAATGCTTAAGAGAAAAAGACTGACAGCAAATTGTATATACAATTAAAGGTTTTTGTGTTTTTTTTCTTGTTTCAGGGGCAGCGCCCGTAGGCAGGGAAAGGTCCCCATGGACTGGGTCCGCTGAGTCGATCAGCCCGTCTGAGGAGAAACTTGTTTTTCTTTATTAGATTCATAAATGTACTTATACGTTTTGCTTTTCTTTATTTTTTGCTTTTTATTGTCTTGTTATTTTATCATGGTAAAAATACTTATACAGTACTGCAAATGTATACAGACTAATTTACAATGACCCGAATTTTGTATGTCTTTCATCTGGGTATAGATACAGAAGATGTAAAGAATTGAATAGAGAGTAATGGTTATGTTTTCTGCACTCTTTGGAGTCTATTCAGATCCGACTCCGTGGAGGTCTGGTGGCGAGCCAGGAGGACGAGCAATTTGGACGGAGCACGGTGCACGGTGTGACCAGCCGTGGTATCCATTCTGGTGAACCCAGACATCATCTCACCTCACCTCACTCACTGTCTGTGATACACGTAAGAAAAGAACACAAAAAAATACTCAGGTAGTAGGTCATATGACAGAACATCACATACATACATATACCACAGATACCACTTTTCTATTGGATTTTATTTTTTTCTACAAGATTTGTATTTTTAAAATTTTCATTACACTGCCAAAGGATTGTTGAAGCAATGAATTGTCAACTCATCAACTTTATGCTCCCCCATTTGAATGATTTAGGGGTCCAACTCATCTGACCCTAGTAAGAGTGTAAGTGTCTATAGTGTGTTCTTCCAGTTAGGCTAAAGGGCGCTTCAATAACAACAGTATATCATGATAATATTAATAGTATTGTCAGTGAGTCTGTTGCTGGAGCTGCTCTTTAGCTTGTCCAGTGTTGTGTGGAGGGGGTGGGAGGGATTGTCCATGATTGCCAGCGGTTTTGCCAGCATCCTCTCCTCCATCACCTCCTCCAGGGAAGGCAAGCCTAGAGCCGAAAACAGATTAAGCCTATTCGATGAGTTTGTTCAGTCTGTTGGCGTCCTTTGCCTCGATGCCCGCACCCCAGGACACCGCAGCAAAGAAGATGGTGATTGCTGATAGAACATCTGCAACATCCTGTCGCAGACCCTGAAGTAAAAGAAGTAAAGCCGACTCAGGCCCTTCTTATAAATGGACCCTGTATTTGTTGTCTACTGAAATAATTGAAGTCTTGTTAACGTTAGATTAACAGTGATAGGGTTACAAAAAAAGCAGTAGCACTGTCTTTTCTTAAACTCATTTATTTGAGAAACAAAGGGTTTAAATTTTGACAAACATTGCTACTGCAGGAAAGGGGCACACACACAATGCGCGCTGCATGTGAAACATTCCATGACGACATATGTGATTGCCAGACATGAAGAAGAACGAATGTATTTGCCTACAAGCAGCTACAAAAAAAACAAACAACAACAAATAAATAAAAGTTGTCCTTGTTTGTGTTTCTTCAGCCCTTACCATTTCACTTGAGCATGATTACCAGCAACAACCTGATGTTCAAGGGACAATTCAAGGGAGTACTGCTTTTCTTTATTTTTTGCTTTTTATTGTCATGGTAAAAATACTTATACAGTACTGCAAATGTATACAGACTCATTTACAATGACCCGAATTCTGTATGTCTTGCATCTGGGTATAGATACAGAAGATGTAAAGAGATCTTACAAAGACTGTATGTCTGTTTAACAGTATGACAGGCCAACCGATAAAGAGATACCCATACAAGCAAACAGACCCCCAGATAGAGACACAGACAGACAGAGACAGAGACAGACAGAACAAAGTCAGACAGACCGACCAACCGAGACACAGATAGACAGACGGACATACAGAGACACAGAGACAAACAGAGACACGTGCAGACAGACAGACAGACACCCAAGCCAACAGACCCCCAGATAGAGACACAGACAGACAGAGACACAGACAGAAAGACAGACAGACCAACCGAGACACAGAGAGATAGAGAAACAGACACCAAAACCAACATACAAACAAACACCAGGACGGACTCCCAGACAGAGAGAGACACAGACAGTCTCTAGGACAGAAAGACAGCCATACAGACAGAGATAGAAAAAGACTTCCAGAAGAGATACAGACAGGCAGACAGTCACCAAGACAGACAGACAGACGGAGGCAGATAGACAGACAGAACAGAGTCAGACAGACAGAGACATAGAGAAACAGACACCAAGACAAACATACATACAGACACAGACAGACAGACACCCAGATAGACTCCCAGACAGAGAGAGACACAGACAGACTCTAGGAAATAAAAAATAAACCCAGACAGACAGAGATAGTGAAAGACACAGACAGAAAGACACCCAACATACAGAGACAGAGACAAACAGATCACGAACAGTCACACAGAGACATAAACACACAATCAACCATAGACAGAGACAGACACCCAGATGGACAGACACATATACAGACACACAGACATAGACACAGATACAAAACTGAGCAAATGCTGAGGAAACGGGCCTAAAGCGCTGCCTATTGTTTTGAATGTGAAAGTGCGAGCAACTTAACTGTACCCTTGAGATCCTGTTTGCAGTCCCACCTCGAGTGGGACTGCCACTCAGGTCCTCTGCATGACATTAAGCCTGGAAATTCCATGGTGGTAAAGAACTACAGGAAAAAGTCTTGGAGACATCATTAACCCTAACCCCCTGGGGGTACAACCACAGCGGCAGTAGGAGAATAATCAGTGATGTGCTAGTAACCTCTGACTGTAGACTAGGCATACAGGCAAGGCCGCCAAGGCCGCACATACATTCATACACACATGGCCAGAAGAAGATGACTTCAGTTCCAGAAGATGGAGAGCCCATGCCCATGGCATCTGGAATCAGAGGAACTGTGAGCATTATCATACCGTTATCCCCTCCTTTGATGATGATACCATTTTGTAAATGAAGTTCTTCAGTTTCTCATTATGATGATGTGTTTTGAATCCTTCAAATGTCAAATGTGAATTGACACATTTGATGTTGCAGAGAAGTTTATTTCTTTATATTAGTGTGATAGTGTGATTTTATAATCAAAAACGTGGGAAATGTAATGGGAAATTTAGATTACATGATTGTGTGTTCTTGTTTATAGCCAAATGTTTATAACCAAATGTTTGATCTCAAATTTTTAAGTATAAAACTGTGTGCCTGCCTCACTCTGAACATATTCTGCAGATTTATGCATTTGTAGAACTGTTCCTCTTGCAAGAATAAAGTGACAAAACCTTAAAGGACCAATTGATTGACTCAAGATCTTTATTTTGTGTATTAGTGGGCGTTTTGAACATTTCAGCAACAACTCTGTGGTGGTACTGTTATGTTCTGGGATGACTGAATCAATAAAAAGGTTACCTTTTCGCACAAATTGAGTTCAGATATGAGTGAAACCACATTTGGTATAAAATATCATATTTTTTTGTTTCTTGATTAACAGTGCATTTGAGAATGGCAGCTGTGAGAAACACCGACATTGAAGGTGTATCACCCTGACTAAGGTTGCCTGCAGTGGCATCCTGTTTTAGGTGGGATAAAATATTCTTAGGAGAAGAACATGAATGGATCGATGA